>ML677354.1:5736651-5804423 GCA_007922305.1 Dermatemys mawii
GTTTATATGTTTAATGAGGTATTGGAAGTGGTATAAATCTCCAAGCAGTAATGCAGCCTTTGACCGAGGTTAGAAAACTGTCTTTTGTTCTTTGTCCATGGCAAGATTTCTCATCTTTCTGTGAGTAAACTGTCTGTCCATAGTGAGAGCACTGTATTAGATGGACCACTGCTCTGATTCAGTAGGACAGTGTCAGAAACGATCACATGGGTAGTAAGCCCTAATGACTGCAGCAGGAGTTAGTAGCCTGGAATAGGAGCCCAGGGTCAGAGGCAAAGCCAGAGCTGGGTTATTTGGAGTGGAGCAAGGCTATCACAGCCACTGCCTTCTGCTGAGTTTAGAGCCGGTTTGCTGACTCTTCTCACCAGTCAGATAGTGTAGCCAATCTGGCTGGCTACTACAGGCCAGCTGCACCCATAAGGTTGCCTGGAGACCAACTCTGCTGCAGACCCTGATTCATGACAAGCAGTTCTTATGGTCTTAGTCTTATGCTTTTATGTGCTGATCTAAGCTTCCAGCAATACCGCAATGTACTGATATATCTGCTGGCACTATTAGTGGGCTGCAGTTTTTTTGCCCGCTCAGAAGTAAAAGGTTACTTGCCATTGCTAATCTCAGTTGTTCGTAAAGGAGTCTTGTCTTCCCCTCTTAGTAATCATTGTTCCATAAATCAATCTTGCCATTTATAACAGCTGAGGTTAGGGGATTTTTTCTGGGGAGCAGTGGCAGCTAGTTGCGTGCCCAATTCCCACTTGTGCCTTTAAAACCAATGGGGGAGAGTGATATTTCTGAACACAAGATACTAGCTCTCCCATTTCTGTTCAATTATAGAGGTGATGAAGATTACAGTACATATGTAATATTTGGCAGCTAGTCAATTTAAGTTACCCAGAGCTATTCTGTGAATTGAAGGCATAGAATTTATAATTGCAGCTGGGAGAAGAGGTAGATAACACTCGAATTTGAGGAATCTGCTCTTGGTCATCCATTTCTCATACACAATTTTCCTGTTGACAAGGACTTTTATATCAGTAGAGGAAAGGTACAGGAATGAGAACAAATGAAATTAAACTAAGAACAGAGTAACTGTCAAGCATAGACACAAGGGACACTGAACTGACATCCATTCATTGAAATGAAACTGAAAGGGGAATGTGTTTTTATAGCTCAAATATATGCAAGAGGCCACAGTAAGGACAAAATGGCATGCTCTAAGGGGACAAAGTCTTTCCTTGTGGGTGTACAAAGCACTAGCTCATCTATTGCATGGTTCTTCTGTGGCTTATGCTGTTTAAACTGCATTTCCCCCCTGTTTTTCTTCTCAAGTAGAGTTGGGACAATAACTGATCTTTCTGTTTGCTGCAGTTCAAAAAAAAGAAAAAAGAAGCAGCTTGGTTCAGGTTGAACCAAAAATTCTGAGGAAAAAATTGGGTAAATCAAGAGTCAACAATTTTTATTTCAGGTTGCACAAATCATTTCATTGAATCTGAAATGACATGATTCATGTATAAGCATTTTTAAATCAATGCAAAGAACAAACATAAAAACAGCCATACTCGGTAAGACCAAAGGTCCATCTAGCTCAGTATCCTGGCTTCCAAAAGTGGCCAAAGCAGGTGCCCAAAGGGAATGATCAGGACAAGTAATATAATCAAGTGATCCATCCCCTGTCATTCATTCCCAGCTTCTGGCAAACAGAGGCTACAATTCCTCCCATCCTGGCTAAGAGCCATTGATGGACCTATCCATCATGAACTTATCTAATTCTTTTTTGAATCCTGTTATAGTTTTGGCCTTTACAACATCTTCTGGCAATGAGTTCCACAGGTTGAATGTGCATTGGACACTTCCTTTTCTTTGTTTTAAACCTGCTGCTTATTAATTTCATTTTGTGACCCCCTAAAAAGGAAATGAAGACTAGGTTTACTATCCATCTGAATGAATTATCCAAATTTCACCCAGATCTACACTTGAATATCTATTCCGTAGAAGTTCTGACTCTGACCTAATAATTCAAACATGTGCCACCCATGATGGCCAACATGCCATCAAGTTACCTAGGTTTCAATGGTCAAGTTTGGGGTAGGCATGAGGTATATTGTAATGTATCTTTAAGAGGAAAGTGTGCTTTTAAAATAGCACCATTCAGCGAGGAAAAAGTAACCACTGACTTGGAACACTTAAGAGTTTGGAGCTGAGCTCATCCATGTGATTAATTCATTTTTCTATAAAGAAGTAGCTTCAAACCTCCAACTATGAGGGACAGGTGCCTTCCAGAGGGTGTTACTCTGAATTCATGCTATCCATGTAACCTGTTTAAGACAAGCAGGTCTGGCCCTAGTTGTTTTGATGGGGTTTTTGGTACCTAGGGAGATTTTTTTTAGTACCCTTCTCCACCGCCAGTGAAGCAACAAAAAACCCCACACACGGTGGAGTGATGTGGTACCTAGGTACCCGCCCTGCTCACCTGCCCTTATGGTTGCCCCTGAAGGCAACTAATATCAGCAATGTAGCAATTTCTTTGAGTAATTGTGTTCATTGATTGGACTTTCCCCATGGGCTTGTTGGATAGGGCACTGCCCCTATATGAGCACAATGGGCATATGTCAAAGGGGTCAGTCTACTCTATTTTGGATCAAGATAGCTAACAGATTGCTAATACAATTTAGCTAGGTGAAGCAACACTTTCTTGACCAGCGATATCTATTAGTTCACTCTGAAGTCTGGAGATTCAGTTGTAAATGACACCTCCTGTTCAACACAAGTTATTAGTCATTTAACCATGTGTCAAACTTGCCCCATTCAGCCATGTATGCTGTCTGCAGGATTCGGAAACCTGAACACACACAATGGTGCCAGAACTGTGTTTCACTCTTCATATTGGTATCACTACATGAGGGTAGCATAAGAAAAGCTGTGCAGTTTGTGTATTGTTACCTTAAAGCACATTGCAGACTGTTGTGACAAGGATTACTAAAAAGGAATATAAACCAAATATATGCATTGTTTCACATTTTTCTAGTCAATTTTTTTATTTATCTAAATTCCCCTTGCCTCCCATAAAATAAAAGATCAAAAAAAGAAAGGGGAAGGAAAAGAAGGCATTAACCATCACAGCATGATGATACATTCAAGAAGCAATCTGAAAGTAATACGGGGGACAGACAAGTCTAGGATTAGACACAGCTGATGGACACTGAAAGTCAGTTAGATGAAGGACTACATTACACTCCAATTCTTGCCACCATTGCTGACTTTTCATGAAGTAATTGTGTAGATACTTTTCTGAGTTCAACGTGTTAGGCCTCTTTCCAACTTAGCTATTCTTCAGATAGAAGCCAAAAGGCAGAAGAAGCACAATGTTTGATGTTCATCCTGTTTGTCCTGGTTATTGGATAAGAACTTAAGTTGGCAAGCTTAAAAAAAGACATCAAATGGCTATTGACCTCTGGTATGGGGAAATCCTTTGTCAAGCAAATAAGATAAATGTTTTTTAATCCCTACTTGGAAACAGGAATTTCACTAGGAAACTTTTAAAAAATCATTTAGAAGGGCAACTAAATTAGACTTCTACTAACTTGAAGATGGAGTGCTATGTTCTAAAGTGTTTGCAACATTGTACTGAAAGCAGTGAACATGCTTTTTGTTCACTTCCCCCTAGCAATTTGTCATTTCTTGAAATTGTATCACCAATTAATTTAATACTTAATTCTGCCACCATTAAATTTGCTCATTCTGTTAAAGAGAATTGCAACAACCACCTCTTTTGTATAAAATGCAAGCCATTTCTATGCAGTAACTAGTTTGAGGCTATTTCTATGTTTGTAACTGGGGGTGTGATTCCCAACTCAGGGAGACCTACTTGAACTAACTCTAACTAAGTTAGCATGCTAAGATACTATGGGCAGTAGCAAATGCTGGGTCACTCTGATTATAAGCCCACTGGACCCTGAGGATATCTAGTATAGCTGGATAGTCCATGCTGCCTCTCACAGGAGCTCATGCTGCCCTGATTACATTATTATTCTTAGTATATCTGCTTGTGATCGGAATCACACCCCTAGCAGAAGCTTATCACTAAGTGCAAGATAGACTGTTGCATCTCTATTCATAGCTGGAAGCTAAGACTTATAACATGTACATAGTATTTTACAACTCTAGAGTAGTCTTTGTCTGTAAGGCAAATATGTTGCCCAAGCTGAGATGCATAAGAGCAAAAACCCTAATAATCCTAAACTTGATTTTAGGTCAGCTTGTGTACTCTGGAAAACACCTTCTCATTTGCACAAAGTGCTTGTGGTAGGAAAAAAGCAAACTGATATGATGATGTACATCTTTCTTCATTTTTTTCTTACAGATGCTTAAGGTGCTAGAACAACAAAACAGAAAAGAGATTGTTAGATGGCTATGAATTGGCAGGTATTTAAGGCTACAAAGTGCACAGGTTAGAATGGAGCACTTGCCTTGGAAAGTAGGCAGTTGTCTGATGTCCATGATCCCAACTAGGTGGCCCTTTAGGGGCAATGTAAGATATGGCATATATTTGTGTTGATGTCTTAACCTCTAATTTTGCACCCCTGTTTGTCCTACTGGCAATGACAAAAGGCAAGTCCATGTTATGATACTATAATAGTCCTGCGAAACATCCCTTCATTTAGGGCATATATAATTCAATGTTTGGCACTTCGTTCTTATAGCTTGTAGCATGTGCAGTATCATGGTTGAAATATCCCGTCCTCCCCTAGCCCTCGTGCCTTGCAAGGTAAAAAGGCAGGCAAAGATTGTTTTTATTCCTTGGGGCTCTTAACAACATACTGTTCAGAGAATCAGGAGATGACATGTCAGGGAGGCAGCATAGTTTGAGAATGGCATATTACATGATACTTCTGGGAAAGGCATTAGGCCAGAGGGCTTAGGAGAGGAGTGAAGGGCTATGAGATCCTGGTTTGCTTAGACCATGCTTAGAGATGCATCAGAATCCTTCTGCTGGGTAATCCCAGAGTAGGTGGTTAATTCCTCCTTGCCAGGCACTAATTTACCTTCCCAGGAATGATGTTTCAAAGAAGGAAACAGGAGGCTGTAACAGTCATTTGTAACCAGGCATGATGAAGACAACCCTAAGAAAAAGGGTTGAGATTTAAATTTCGAATAGCCATCTTTTGAAGTTCTCAATGTTTTCTAATTGCATCATGAAACTCAGGCTGCAGAAGTACTAGGAGCAAGCAGAAGAGATCAAAAGTGAGAAACTGTGTGGAAGAACAACAGATTTTTTTAATTTTATATTTGCAGTGTATGGTCTTCTGAGGTACAAGAGCTTCCCCCACAAAACAAGATAAACCTCCACTTCTTTAGGGGCTAGTGCAGCTCAGGCTGTCATGAATATCCCATATAACTTCATTGGTACTGTTGAAATGTATGTATCACGGAAAATGTGAACAACATACAGCCCCTATCTGTACCTGGTTCCCTAGTCATCACTACACAATAGGGCAGGAGCCCAAGTTCTATGACGTCTCATATATTCATTTCATTTAACAAATGGTTTGTACCTTAAATACAACACATTTATAAGTAGTGCCATTGCAGGCTTTTCTTTGGCTTGAGATTGCCTTATTTACATTGCAGCCATAGGCAAAATATATCAAGGGTAACTTGTGCAGCTTTGACAGTGCCAGGCCCAGCAGGTATCTTGAAATGCAGATGTGCAAGGAAACGCAAGACTTTGTTTCTTTTTAAACCTGCAACTGTTTTCATTCAGAAGCTAACGTGCATAACTATCTGCCAGTGCAATCTAATGCTCGTTATGGAGTTTGGCGTGTCTAGCTTTTTAAATAGCTCACAGTGCAAAACACTGATCTTGTTTCCAAACATATTGCTTAAATGCAACTGAAGCAGAAAAAGTTAAAGTTTGCTTTTTCTCAGCTAAGACAGTTTGCGCCCATATCACTTTTGTTGTTTTTGTTTCACTCCAGTGTAAGTCAGCACAGTTGTGGATCAGGTCCCTGCAGTGCCCCTTACAATCGAGTCATTTAGTAGTTCTTATAAATCAGATTGACAGTACTGTATTGTTGTTTATTCTACACATCTTTTATATTTGAAATATAGTATTTTTGTAGGTTGGAAATTCTATTTCTACTTAAGGGATTAATTTCTTTCAGTTCTGTCGGAGGACTGAAAGAATCTGTAAAACAAATACAAAAATGATATGGGTGTACAACATTGTCCTATGTTTTCTAATCACAATAGACCAATTCATGTTGGGAGTGGCCCCACTGAAATTAGTGGCATTATTTCTATAGAAAGAGCATAAATCAGAGGACAATCAAAGCTGTGGACATCCAATGCCACCTAGAAAGTCAGTCTTACTAGTAGTTTGAGGTATTCACATCCAGTTAGGTGCATAATAGGCACCTGCAACTTCTATTAATATTTATTGGTGCTCAGTGCCCTTTGATGTTATTTATTGGTGCTCAGTGCCCTTTGAGGTCATTGATTTGAATGGACAATGATATTTATCTCTGGTAGAGAAAGATTAGGAAACAAAATTACAAAACTGAGTCCTACCCAGTTTATGATGGACATGTGATTTATAGCTTGGCAGCTGTTGGACAGGAGAGCATGCAGCTATTGAAGTCTTTCCCAGAAGAATATTTTTTCTTATAATATGTTTTTCTTTTCTGTAAATCACCTTTGGATCAAAAACCCTAGAGCTTGGAAGACATTGTACTTGATTGAAACAGGATGCTACAGCACACTCTAGTAGGAGGATTTGCTTCTTTGGAGCCAACGGAACTGAAAGCCAGACCTAATTATTTCACACTTCTTGTAACATCATATGAAGTCCTGCCAATATGGCAAGTTCTGTGGGCCAGGATTCCTGAATATCAGCATCCACAGTGCAAGCTGACCTGCACATGAGACAAGGCGACTGAGAAGGCTTCTGGCCTACATATCCAGAGCATTTCCGAGTTAGACTATTCAAGGTTCTAATTCCCATTGGCAGCTCTATTTTCTCTCACCTAGTAAATAAGTTTTCTGTCTTTATTCTTTTCTCACTTAACGTGGACACTAAGTGTGTTGTTTTTGCAATATAGTGGCCTTAACCAAAACATCCAAGTTCTCCATAGTCCATTTATTTTACTGTGACCCATGTCCATATGTGAAACCTTATAACTATGGAAGTTACTGCGTTTTTTAAAGGATATCAAACAGTTAATTTTAATCCTTTGACTTTATTTCTGACTTCACATCTACAGTAGTAGTGTTCCCCTTAAAATCCCCCCTTCGGACTTTGTATGTGGCTGAGTTCACTACAATATTCCAAATCTTTACTGTTCTCAGTATAGGTAATCCTAGTAACATTTGCGACAGACTAAGTTTTGATATGTAAGGGCAACTGCTGTAATATATGTTCTGGGATAAAATTCACTTAAATGCAGAGTGCCTGCACTATGTAGCATATGGAGGGCATGACTGATGGGTTTGTCCCTGCACTTTCTATGCTGCAGGGCTGCCTTACAGCTCATTGATGCATAGGTGCTAGAACTAGGGGTGCTGGGGGTGCAGCAGCCTCCCCTGGCTTGAAGTGGATTCCATCATACACAGGGTTTACAGTCTGGTTCAATCGCTCTCAGCACCTGTGCTGTACAAAGTGTTCCAGCACCTTGCTTTGACGTTACCAGAAGGACTCAATTTAATCAATAAGATAACAAGGAGGCTGTTTTCTCCCTTACAGCACTGTGGGTCTGATCCTCCACCTCCTTGTGTCTGTCAAAAATGACAGTTCAATGACATCAGGATTAGCCCTTGCAGTGGGGCAGCTGCCCCACTCCACTAAAACAGCGGTTAAAACAGCCAAACTAGGCTGACTGGGGAAGCAGCCACAGCTGTTGCCAGCTCAATCAGGGCCCAGCTGGCCCTTTTAAGAGGGCTGGGGGCCAGAAGGTAAAGAGTCTCCTTCCAGCTTTAGAGGGAGAAGAACCTAGCTGCTGGAAGCAAGGTACCCAGCCCAGCCCAGCCCAGCCCAGCCCAGCCCAGCCCAGCCCAGTAGGGCAAAGGGAGCTGGAGAACTCCAGCCTGATAACCCCCAAAACTGTAGGCCTTGATGAAGGCCTGTGAAAAGGTACTCTGGATATGTGTGAGGAATAGGGCAAGGGAGCTAGGGAGCTCCAGTCTAGTAAACCCGCGGGCTACAGGCCTTAGGGAAGGCCTATACAGGTACTGGGGTTGCAAAGGATAGGCAAAGGAAGCAGGTCCTACCCCTTGCTAATGATGAGTGGCCATTACAGCCTGCAGTTTGCCCCAGTGAGTGGGGGCTAGATGATGAAGGAAGTGTGGGATTAGAGGGTTGGGGGTTCCCCTGGGAGGGGAGACCCAGAGTGTGGGAGTGCTGCTGAGGCACCAGGGTCTGGGAGGGACACGGGGACCTGAGGCAAGCGAGCTGGGGGCCAGCAGAGGGTGCTCAGAGTGCTGAAAAGAGCTAATTCCCTGGGCAACCAGTGGGAGGTGCTGCATCGGTGAATGATCACTTCGCTATGCCCTGTACAAGTAATGTAAGAGCTTCCATGGTGGGTCAGATCATGGTCCATCTTGGCCAGTATTCCGTGTCTGACAGTGGCCAGTTCCAGAGCTTCAGGGTGGGTGTACAGAAGTAGGGATATATGACTCCAAGATTGCCCATCTTTGAATTCGGCTTCTGGCAATCACTTGTTTAGGGTCACCCTGAGTGTGGGGTTGCATCGCTGACCATCTTGGCTAATAGCTAGGATGACCAGATGTCCTGTTTTTATAGGGATAGTTGTGTTTTTGGGGACTTTTTCTTATATAGGCACCTATTACCTCCCACTCCCTGTCCCATTTTTTCATAGTTGCTATGTGGTCACCCTAATAATAGCCATTAATGGACCTATCCTCCATAAACTTATCCAGCTCTTTTTTTGAATCCACTTATACTTCTAGCCATCACAACTTCCCATGGAATGAGTTCCAGGGCTTAATTGTACATTGTGCAATGAAGGACTTCCTCTTGTTTGTGTCAAACTTGTGGCCTATTTAATTTCTTTGGGTGACCCCTGTCTTTTGTAATGTGGAAATGGCTGAATAACACTTCTCTATTGACTTTTCTATACCATTCTTGATTTTACAGATCTTTACTGTATCCTCATTTAGTCATCCCTTTTCTAAGCCAGGACTTGTCTACACTACAAAGTTAAATCAACTTAAATTATGTCAACAAACAACCACCACTGTAATTAAACTGCTGTTGCATGTCCACACTATGCTCCCTGCATGAGCAGATAGTGTCCACACTAGCAGCTCTTGCCTTGACACAGAGCAGTGCACCATAAATAGCTATCCCACCTGCTGTAGGGTGTTCTGGGAAGGGTTTGCAATGCCTCATGGGACACATGATGCAGTTTTCTCAATCCCATCATTCCATAGGCATCCTAACACATTTCACTGCTTTTTCAGCTGCCCTGGTAACCTGCACGCCAGCCATCTGTCCAAGTATGGATCTTGTACTGCTTTTCAGTATTGTGTGTTAACACAATGTGCCTGATCCTGCAGTATTTCATGAGCTATCTGGCTTGAAGGAGCATTTTAACAATGAGCCACAGTTGTGTGTTGTACTGTGCTGAGCCTGGCATTGTTAGTACCACGTTATGAACCTTATAATGGTTGCTGTGTGCGCCTCCCTATAACAATGCACAGGCACCAGTTGTCTATAAATGTTAACAGCATCCACCATGTGATGGAGAATAGGATAAATTCAGTTTCCATATGTACATTTTTTATTCTACATCCATGCAAACATACCTATGTTTCCCTATGTATCTGCAGTTTACATCTATGTGCCTGCTTTAGTTCCTTGATTTTTACATGGCACTTCTGCGTGTCCCTATCATAGACTTTCTTCTCCATGTTCTGAGCCATCTGGCTTTAGATTTCAAAGTTTGTACAGCTGGAACAGAGTTGCGAGTGCAGTCTCCTCTCCCTGCAGACCCAGGAGATCCACCACTTCCCATGTACTCCAGGCAGGAATGCATTTGATGCGTAGAACCAGCATGCTTAGCTGGGCAATTGCTATGTGAGTTCTCCACACCGAGCTAACAGGAAGAACATATTCAAAACTTCATGGGACTTTAAAAGGGGAGGGGTGCATACCTGGGTACCTGGCTGCAGGGCAGTGAAGTTCCAGAGTGGTCCTGACCATCATTGTGGGACACCTGTTGGAAGTCATTTAGGCCAACATAAACAATGCAGTATCTATGCTGCTACTGCATAGACCTAATTCTATCGACTTAAGTGCTGTGCCTCTCATGGAGGTGGAGTTATTAAATTGACATAGCAGGTGAGTTACATTGGCAGGAAGGACCTTGTAGTGTAGATGCTGACATTATTAGGTCAGCATAAGCTTCCTTATGTCAACTTAACTGTGTAGTGTAGACTAGGCCTTAATCTGTTTACTCTCTCATCACACAGAAGCCATTCCATACCCTTGACCAGTGCTGTTGAAATTCTCTGAACTCTTTCCAGTTCCACTATATCCTTTTTGAGATGGGATGGCCAGAACTGGACACAGTATTAAAGTAGAGTGCATATATAGTGGCATTATGACATTTTCTGTATTATTTATTCCAGTAGTTCTCAAACTTTTTTCTTTGAAGATGTAACCAGGCCCTTGCTGGTCCTCTTCACAAAAATTCCCAGAGACAACTTTAAGTGCAGCATGCGTGTCCTTTATTGCTTGTGTCTATCCCCACCACCTACCATTTACAGATCTCTACAGACCAAGGCTCAGAGAGACTGCTAGCTTCTTGGCTAACAGAAATCTAGAGGCCTGCACTCTTCCCTTTCCTGCTTCCCTGGTCTCCTCCCACTCTGGTCTCCCCTGCTTCCTTCCTGCCAGGCTTTATAGCAGGCTGGCTACTCAGGACTGCAGATGTCTCCCTTCAGGCAATTAGGGCCTGGCCTCCCAGCCAGCTCCAGCTAGTGCCTTCTTTTCCCTGGGTCCTGGCTAACAGGGGCCTGGCTTGATCCTCTGAGGCAGCACCCTGTTACAGCAGACCACGTGAAAATTGCTGAGGTTCTCAGTGGACCATTTAATGATCAAATTTTGTTTGTACCATTAGCTAACTATTGCAAAGCACTTTGGGTAAAAGTGCTATAGGAAAAAAACTGAATAATAAACATTTTTTTGGTTCAACAAATAAAAGCACACAACTCATACTTTAACACCAGTAGTCCTACCTTTCTAATGTGATGGATGTGTCCTCTCTCTCCCCCACCACAGCAGCCCCCAAGCTGGGGCTGGGAAGGATGGCCAGCAACTGCAGCTTTGGAGCTGGGTAAAGTCACCTCTTTCTCTGGCTGCCACAGCCTTGCATGTCCCAAATTCCACCCAGGCTCTCTTCTTGCTTCTCCACTCCCCCATCCCACCTAATTCCTATTCCGCCCCCAAGGCCACCACCTCACCTTACATGTGTGTTTTCTCTAGGGTCCAGGCACTAAGTAGCGGAGCCATGCCTGTGAGGCTCCACTAATTGAGTGGGCGGCCCTTCATTCTTTCATGTGCAGCCTCCCAGGTGTGCACCTGAGAGGGAACTATTGCAGACCATCTGAATGGAGCTAGCAAACCACAGTTTGAGAACATCTGATCTATTCCTTTCCTAATAGTTCCTAACATACTATAAGGGTATGGTTACACTTACAAGATTATAGCGCTATTGGTTATAGCGGTCCCCTTATACAGTAATATGTATTGCGCTATTGTATGTCCACACTCAGACACGCCAGCGGTATAGCATGGCCACATTTGGGGCACTTAATGCGGCATTAAGAGCAGCGCATTAAGGCAGGTATCCCAGCATTCAGCTGGGTGCAACGTGCTTTTTAAACGAGGGGGGTGAGGGGGGACGTGTTGTGTGTATGCGGAGGGAGAGAGCCAGTGATTTTTCCATTCTTCTGAAAGCCTGTCAGCGTGTGTCCATTCACAGAGGGCTTTGTTTTCACACAGGCTCCCTCCTTAAACATTTGCATTGCTTATCTGCTGAGTTAAGAGAGAAACTCTAAAGAGGTACTTCTGCATTCCTCCATCCGAGTTCAAAACAAAGGGAAGAGACATCAATTGCCTTAAATGGCTCTAGGCATCTCCAGAGATCACTTGTAGCGCAGTGGGTGTCCACATTCTTGCTGTAGCGCTACAGCCCTTATTCCCTATGCGGAGCTGGATTACCAGGAGCGCTATAACTCCGCGGTTATAGCACTCTACGTGACTTGCCAGTGTGGACGGGGAGGAGGCTATAGCACTCATGGGGGCTTTATAGCGCTATAAAGTGCCAGTGTAACCAAGGCCTTAGCCTTTGTAACTGTCGCTGTGCTCTGAATGGAAATTTTTAGAGACCTGCCCACAGTGACTCCAAGAGCTCTTTCTTGAGTGGTAATAGCTAATGTAAGTAGACTAGCATTTTGTATATTGGGATCATTTTGTATGTTGTAAAGTTGGGATTACCAGCTGGCATCACTAGCAGGATACAAGTTACCCAATAAGACTTTTGACTTGTGGTTGACTTACCAAAGCACAAGTTACTTTAACTAAGCTTTTGACAGTTGCTTGTAAAGTTTAGCATGTGCAATTTTTCTGCCTATTGTTTCTTGTTTCCTATCGCTTGAAGCAGATCAAATTCAACATTATAAAAACTCAAACTAGCACTAAGGACATGAAGAGGTACTTTAATATATAAGTATCCTGGAAACTGAAATAAAGTACTGAATATGATATAATGAATAAATACTCTTACAATTAACCTCTGCTAGTCAATACATTCAGTTATCTCTTACATTGTTGGTAATGCATGCCCCCCCCGCAAAGGAATAGTGTTGAAATAAAATACTGCTGGTGCAGAATGGGGACAGGTCTTTTAGTTTTGGGAAACTGTATTAAATGATGTAGGATACATTTACAGTAGTTCTTATCTCCCAGCTTCCACTCAGTATTGTTTTCCCTGGTTATGATTTATTGTACTGGGCTAAATGAGCAGGTGTGTGACACAAGACCTCTCCAGACTGTTCTGAGCCTAGAAAATTCCTTTCAGTTAACACAATACTGAAGTTAATACTGAGTGCACAAAGATATTGAAGGCATCACAGATACTAAAACAAAACCAGACTCAGTGAAACTCAGCTTGCAAGACAGATTTGATCCTGTTCCATTTGAAGAGCTCATGTTTTCATGTTCTGCATCAGAATCAACTAAACCAAACCTATTCTTATGACATGCTGACTACAGAGCTCATTCACCTGCACATCTACCAGTGTAATATATGCCAGCCAAACCGGCCAAACTGGGCAGTCTCTATGCAAAAGAATAAATGGACACCAAATCTGACATCAGGAATCATAACATTCAAAAACCAGTAGGCGAACACTTCAATCTCTTTGGTCACTCAGTAACAGAACTAAAAGTGGCAATTCTTCAACAAAAAAACTTCAAAACAGACTCCAGCCAGAAACTGCTGAACTGGAATTAGTTTGCAAACTGGATACCATTAAATTAGGTTTGAATAAAGACTGTGAGTGGCTGGGTCATTACACAAACTGAAAACTATTTTCCCATGCTAAGTTTTCACTACTGTTACTCACACCTTCTTGTCAACTATTTGAAATGGGCCATCCTGATTATCACTACAAAAGGTTTTTTTCCCCTGCTGATAATAGCCTTCATTGATTAGTCTCTTAGAGTTAGTATGGCAACCCCCATCTTTTCATGTTATATATACATACAGATATTCTTACTGTGTCTTCCACTCCATGCATCTGATGAAGTGGGTTTTAGCCCACGAAAGCTTATGCCCAAATAAATTTGTTAGTACTCCTTGTTCTTTTTTACTATTTCTGTGGCTTTTCTAGCACCTTGGAGGGAGGCTGAGAAGCAGAGTTGTATGCCATATCGGAGTGCCTGACCCTTCCTTTTCTTTCAGTCATATATCTTTCCCCTCTCCCCTGCCACACACATGCGCACACACTCATGTTCTTGTTTAAACTATCTGCCATAATTCTTTTCTAACCACTTGCATCTCAGAGCACTTAATCATAATAGGTATACTGGCTTAGCATTTGAACATCTGATAACTATTTCAGCCATAAACCAAGTGGAAAGAAATATTCCAGCTCCTCACTGAGATCACTGCTCAAAGCCATGTACAAAATGTATTTGACTATAACGTACCATGAGGGAAACTGTGAGCACAAGGATAGCTAAGCCAGAGATGTGTTCTGTCACATTTGGAGATGAAAATGTCATTGGGAAAGAAGCTAATTTTCCATTACACCACCCCAAACTTTTTCCTTGATCCCATGAATTGTTATAGTTTCCAAGTAGAATGTAATTAGAAGGAATGTAGACCTCCATATGCTGTAATTGAAAAATGTTTACAAAAATAAATCACTAACAGTCAGCTTTTTAGATGTTGCTCTGAAATTCTCTAACTGGATTATTAGCAGATGGTGCCATTTCTATTGTCTTGGCTCACAGCAGTCTTTAAAAAAACAAAAACAAAAAGGAACTCTAGTTGGTTAAATGTAGTGGTACTTTAGCTGGAAGAAGTTACTTTTACTGATTTGGCTCCTATTTATTGTGAAATAGTTGTAAATGAGAATCTTAGTGATCCATGCAAGATATCTTTGCCACAGAAAATGCATTGTAACGTTATGAAGATTACATTTAAAACAGTTACCTTCTGGCATTCTTTGCACCTCTTCATTCACAAAGTACTGAGCTAGAGATAGAGTTGGGCCTTTCCTCTACCCCATCACATTAGGCCATGTGCTGGAGAACTCACGATTGTCTGCTGAGGACTGAAATGCAATATTCACTTTTTTACTTAAGCGTTCAGTGGAAACACTTGTCAATGGTGCATTTTTTAGTAAATAGCTTATCTGCAGTACTGCTACTTTCTCTGTCTGCTCCACTGACAGGTGAGAAGACTCTGTCAATTAAAGAAATGCAAGATTTTTATGCACTGAATTGGTTTAGTAAAATCAGGTGCAAGTCAAAATCACCGGCTCAAGAAAGAAAACCTTAGCTCACTTCTATAAAGGAAAACAGTATCTACTGTCCTGGAAGCTTCCATTCTTTTTCTCACTAAGTCCTTTTTCTGATTCCATTATATGCAAACGAATTATCCTGAGCCACAGTGGGTGTTACAATGCCATATGAGACAACAGGGACACAATGACAAAGACTCAGGATACTGACAGGGACAATGGTGATAATCAGGGGTTCTGGACATCAGACAGGAACTCAGGAACTTAGTTATTCTTTTCCCTCTGGACAGGTCCTGTGGGCAGGTCTTCCCTCCTTCTGGTGGGTCTTCTGTTCTTGCCCTTGCAGTCTCTGCTTGATCCTGTAGTCCACTGTGTGTGTATGCACACATCTAATGAGATGTAGCAGTTGTGTGCAAGTGAGTGTTAATAAGACCAAGAGTGTGAAGTCCTATGAGTCCTGATCCCTATAGGGCTTTCCTGGCAACTTGGCTGATCTTGTGGGACAATGGCTGCCACTCAGATGGACAGCCCTGAATGACAGGTGTGCCACCCTTAAATAACCAGTGGTTACTAGACAGATTATGGCTGTCACGTAACTTAACTGCCCTAGCCTTTCACACCTTGATTTGAAAAAGACTAGAAGGGCACCAAATTATTTAAGAAGAAAGGTGTCCAAGATGGAGGCTTAGCAGTAGCAAACTAGTAGGTCTGATCTTGGCCAATGTAGTCACAGCCCTCTATACATGCAAATACAAAGTTCAAGTCATGAGCAGGACTGAGGGAGACACTTCTTAAAAGATACTGTTCAGTCAGGGTCTTGGTGAAACTTTTAATTTATGCCAAATGAGTCTCTCTAATCAGTGCAGAGATCCTCTGATGGAACATAATTCTAGTCAAGAAAGAGGAAAGCCTTTCTGTGGTACCACAGAGGACAGTAAAAGGGATGGGACTTTTTGAGCCATTGCTACTGGAGCATGTTAGCTAGGAGACCTAGAAAGTTGCTACATTTCTTTATCACTGTATTCAGCCATTCTGCAACAGCTAGAGAGCAGTGGGGCTCCCCCTGGTCCCACTCTCCAACACCAATCCTTACTCAGGCAGATTCCCTTTGACTTCAGTGGGAACTTTTATGAGTAAGGACTGGTTACCAACTTGTTAAGGATCCAAGGATTTTAATTATGGTTTTAATGTTAGTTCAAAAGTTGGCTTCTTCCACTTGGTGGTGGTCACCACTTTGGCTGGAATGCTATTGTCTTAACCTTTTATTTATTTATTTTTTAATAGAAGGGCAATTTTTAGCTCCAACTCAGCTTCACTGGGTCACAAATTATTTCTTCATTCTTTTGACTGGGTTGTCTGCTCACTACTATAAGGTTAGGCTTTCAGTCTTGTACAACCATGTTAGTGACATCATTGTTGTAGCATGTGTTTATAGAAATGATCAGGCTTGAAGCATGTTATGGGACCTCATCCCTTGGAGAACTGGCGTATGGCATTAGTTTTTAACATATGCATGGTGATACATCCCAAAGCTACAAAAAGTTGTGCTATCTATACATTGAATCTGTATTTTGAATACCCTGATTGTGACTTATTTCATGTTCCCTGATATAATGTATTAAGCTCCCAAATTCTTACATTATACTTCACTGAGTTATTTAACATGTCACTTTGGATCAATGTCATTCAACACATTTCAGTTTAAAGTATGCAAAGAAGGGTTTGTCTAAACAGGAAAGTTAAACTGGTATAAGCTAAGGTGTAAATTTAAATTTATATAGCATACCAATATAACACCATCTGTAGATACTCTAATTAGGGTATAAGTACCCTTTTTTGGTTCAGCTTGTCTTGGTTATGGTGAGCTAAACTAAACCTCTCTTACACTGAAATTAAAGTGTTTACAAGGTCTTGTAGTAGTATAAATATTGGTTTAACAATACTGATATAACACCAGTACAAATGGTAGCACTTTCCTGTGTAGGCAAGACCTAAAAGAGAGGAAGAATTGGATTTTTCTGCTTGAGAAGATAGTCACTATGAAATCTAGGTAAATAAGTGACCCTAAAAATTTGTAGTTGGACATCATGCAATATCTGGGGCTAGACCTAAAATCTGTAAGAGGTGGCATATAAAACTGAATCGCTCCAAAAACAGCACAGGTAAGCAGTTACGCCTCCTGGAGGCACATGGTTTGTTTTCTTGCTTCCTTCCAGGGCTAGTGGCACTGGTTGCAATGACTCTTTATCTCTCCTTGCCCATCCTGACTCACCTGCCCTGGATGATTCAGGAGGTTGAGCCAAGGTTCTAAGTACTTATTTGGTTTGGAGGGGGACTGGGGGAAGTGGATGCAGAGGTCTCGGGATCCTGCAAGGTTAGAGGGGCTGTCCAGTTTTTCTTATATACCTGCATGGGATAACAAGCCGGATATAATCCATCCCTTAATTGACTACACCGATTCTTTAATCTGACCTAGTTGTATTGTTTATAGTACACCTTGATGATATCTTGCAGTACACGTTACAACTTGAGGCTTAACTTTGTAGCAAAGACATAGGGTATTATTTTACTTACAAAAAACATGTATGGCTACATACTCAAGTGTAAAGGATACTATCCCTATCTTAATCTGGAGTGCTCTTTAGGAAAAAGACTTGTATTAAAGTCTTACAGTTGTGCCTTTTCTCTCCTAGAGTTTCCCACTGTGGTTTTGAGAGGTGGGGAGAGAGAGAGCGTTCAGAGGAATTTTTAAAGACTAAGTGTTAGTAGACCTAAAAAAAGTATGGAGCTATGAAAGTAGGAATTTCATACAGTGGGACCTGATTGGTAGGCATTCCTGTTGGATTGCAGCCACTAGTGCAGTAGAAAAGATGGGAATTGGCACCAATACTCCCAACAATATATGTATTTAATGAATTTTTCATAGATAATATTGATCACATTCTACCATCAGATTAGCCTACCATCAGTCTATTCATAATAAGGTTGGTGCTTATAGATTATAGGATGTTTACTGCCAGAGTTGGTTTTTGCTTCTAACATATCTTGTTCAAATATTTCATGGAACCATGAAAGTTAGAGGTCTATTGTCTACTTACTGGTATAAGATGGTTCTTTATGGTATTTCCTAGTTTTTCATACTGTCTCATGTGGCTTATATCACTTTCCTTAGATGACTATTCCACAGTTTAATAGATCTTACTGACAGGATCATTCTCCTCGTCTTCAGCCTACATTTTCCCTTTTCTGTGTTGAAATCAAACCTCTCTAACTCGGTTTCTTTAAAAGTGTTTGTATTTCCAACTACTGACCGTTTGCATTCTTGGTGTACAAATTTGCTGCACGTTATCAATTTAGTTTAATAATGGAAATAACACATTTTGCCAGTATTAGTTTCTTCAGCATAATAGAACAATATTTCAATACTTTGAGCTTGCATGTGTGGCTTGTGCCTCAGGCTAGCCAGTTACACTGAAAGGCTTAATCTTGCAAGTTGCTGGTATTGCTTTAGTTGTAGATGAGTGTTCTCTCCTTTACAGATCAGGCTTATACTCAAGACACTTTTTAAGGTAAATGCTAGATGATTTAAAGTTGTCAAAATAGTGTTTTGCTACTTTGACAAGTTTCCCTTATGCACATCGATTAGGGCCAAATTCACTAATATGCTTGTCAAGATTATCTGTTTTGCATTAACAAAGCAAATGGATTGCATCACAATGTACAGCCAAAACTACAGATTTTTTTTTAGGTGTGCTCAGAACTAAATATTAGGTTGATATGAGTTGTCATGTCAATTGATAACAGCAAACTGTGAACCATAGTAAATTGTTATGTATGGAATTGGAAGGGGCTAGCTAATAAGATATTGCCTATACTGCAGTGAAAGAGCAGTACCAGTCATAGGAGCACTGAAAGCCCATTTTTGCTCCTTTAAAGAATACTTCCTTTAAATCCTTTCCCAATCAATTTTATCTGATCATAGTATCCCTTCCCTGTGGAGTACTTGCACTGGACATCTGCCCCACCTTACATAATGAGTTATGACATCGCAGCTTAACCTCTGTTTTACATCTGCCCCAGCTAAGTCCCCCAGACCTGCTATAGGGAAGGCTTACAAATCTCCCACCTCACCTTTTTCAGGCTTGCAGGGAGGAAAAAAATTCCTTCCCAGACCCTGAGAAAAGAATGGCTAGCATAATGCCTACAGTGGATCATGACAGAACCTGGTATCTAGCTACATCCATAGGTTGTAATGTCAGTGTTGCTCAGCCTGGTTCAAGTAAAAGAGGGCTTTTTCTGCATGGGCATGGACCTAAATAGTGTCCCCTCTCTTTCAATCACCTTGTGGTGGGGAGTGGGTCAGCATCCCATCACTCACCTGGTCTGAAGCTGCCACAGCAAGTCACTCTCTGGCTACCTAGCCCTCCAAGCCAGACAATGATCCTCATTGCTTAATGTTTGGTGAGCTCATAAATTCAAAGAGGATAGATGTTCTGCCTAGGGATTTAGCAAGATTTTAATTATGGGCAAAGTATATTGCACTGCTGGATGTCACAGCTACATGTGGATACTGTCATAGTTCAGGCAACTCCACCTGTATTCCCCATCTATGATCCATTAAGGACAAGCCTCTTGGCTTCAGGCTCCTCAGCTGTCACTTCTCTTGGGTGGACCCCTGTTTCTCTTCCTTTTGACTGGCTGAACAATTCCTTCTCTGCACTGTTGTTCCCCGAAAGACAGACTGCCAAAGCAGGCTTGCTTCACTTCTGTCCTCAGATGAAATTGCCAACAATTACAAGCTACCACACAGTTCTTTCTGAACAAGTACTTTTTATTCTTAAGGTACAAGCATAACAGAGAAAATGTATTAAACAATAAAAGAACCTATATGCAAGCTAATAAGTTACCAGAGATCACCACCGAACCCCATCAAGGTCTCTAGTTGGTGATTACTCTTTCAAATCCAGCATTGTTTTTTTCCTGTGGTCACCTGTTCATAACAGCTTTCATTGAGAACTAGTTCCCTCCTAACTGAGAGTCACTCCTTTGATTTTGGGCAATCAAAGTGACAAAATAGATATTCACCTAAACAAATGGTCTCCCCCACTTCCTCTCAGGTGAAGCATCAGGACTTGTGTTCTTAGGTGAAAGTTTGCAATTCCCTCTTCCCAAATGTTCCTAGGAATTCCACTTCACATGTATCATCCCAAAAGATCATCCTGGTCTGTTGTTTATCATAATCTTTTGGGAAGTATTGTGATTGTCATACATACATTTTTGACCAGAGAGGACAGTACAAAAATAATTTTAAGTAACTACATAAACACATTGTTGAGATGGTATAAGAACACCTGAATTTTTGTAAAATTATATAGGTTTTGTTAAAACTAGCAGGTACAAGCTATAAGGGTGGTAACTAACATGTGGAGTGTAATATATAACTTGTTTCTATTTTAAAAAAGTTATAAAAGGGGCAACTTTGATTTCTTGTTCTGGTATGTTAACTAAGCCTTTACCTTGTCACAGGCATTTGTGTTAGTGTCCCTGTAACCTGTTGAAGAGGTGGCTAGTTCTGTTTTATTAACAATAAACCTCGCCAAGTGCCTTTGCCACTGAACCAGGCCTGTGGTCTGTATTTATAAATAGCATCGAGGTTTGATAATCAGCAAGATATACTCTGCTGGTGCAGAGTGCACACAAGCTCTTGAAACCAGCAGCAGTAGCCACACTTTGCGACACTAACAACCCTGGTGACCCAAGCCATTAATTTGGTAAGTGGCAAGCTGCCTGCTCTGAGGGTCACAATCTTAACTGGAAAAAAACTTGAAGCATCTGGCTTCTGCCTCATGCCTAAGTAAAGATTTAGTAGTGCACAGCTGTATATGAGCTTATTACAATTAATTCCCTGCAGGTGAATGCTTAACTTTTATGCAACTGGGCATCCTACTGCTAGACTAGATTAGAGAATGCATATTTAGATTTAGCAGCTACAAAGCTGTTCTGTGTGTTAGCTTTCAAGCCAGGCTTTGACAAGCCTTTGCGCATATTTAGTATGTTGTGATTAATGCATTCATTTTCCACATTCTAGACTCTTCCTCAGTCTAATAGACCTAACACCATATTACTCCAAGTACCCTGTGCATTGGGCTTTATCTTTGTGAAACCTCTATGTGGTCCCCTAGCAATGTTGAAATGCAGTGGATAGAAATCTTCTCTTTTTTGAGACATGTTTCAAAACTGTTTCCTAGTAACTACTAGTTTTGGGGGCCCTCTGCACTAGTTTTTCTATGTATACAGATAGAATGTTTATTCATCTTGGCATTTGGAAATACACAGGGCCTCTTGACTCATTGCCTGACCCTTTTTTGGCACCAAAAACCTGAAGAAACAAAGGCAACAGTTCTAGATGTTCAGATATGGTAGTATCTGAACATCTATCATGAACAGACTGTCCAGGAAGTTCTCCCTGTGCTATATTTAGAAACCCACTTGTATCCTATTGCAGTCTGTTTTTCATTATAGCTGCTTTAATATTGAGGTGGTCTGACTCCAACAGCCGATGCATTCAAATTTGACATTTCTGGATCTACACTAAGGGGTTTTCGAGGAATCTATCAACATATGGCCTTACCCCGGGGCAGCTCCAGTATCAACAAAAGAGAATGCAGAGATTGTCCATCTCGTGTTACCTGTGTTATCTACTCCTGCTCCACTTAGATGACCATGGCAGTAATGTCAGGGGTAAGTCTGTTATCACTCCCTCTGTTGGTGGAGTGGTACAGTGATAGGCTGAATGGTGGGATGATCACTGTAGAGAAGGCTGATCAAATTGCATTCAAAAGCAGCAACTACTTTGCACAGGCATAAAAAGCCTTGGGAACAGTATTCCTTCTCCATGAAGCATTAGAAGGCTCAGAATTAACAAGACCAGTGGCTGTTAGGTTAATGGAGAAGACAAAATTCAAAATATAAGTAATCAGTCCATTCCACTAATGGCTGTTTGTGGTCTGCTTATTTCAGTTTTCTAAGATGCAAGCTAAGGGCCAGATTCTAGCTTCACAAGCCATAACTTGATCAGCTATGTGAACAAAAGGGCATTGTATCAGTGCCAATGGCTGGTGACCTACTTTCAACAGACAGGTCAAATGCAGAGATTCAAAATAATACAAAAGCAACACCTGTTTGTAACACTGCACTATGTGGTACCTGCAATGGCAGTGTTCTCATCTTACTCCAAGAAATGAAAAATGATAGTTACCTCTCTTGTGGGTTTTGACATGTCTGCTGCCTCCCCACCACAGGGCAAGCAAGCAAGGTAATAGCATGGGGATTGTGGGTATCTGAAAAAGGTAGCAGTTGGGGTCCATGTTTAAGTTCAAGCCCTAGCTACACAGATTTCCGTCAGCAGCATGTATTCTCACCATCCAGCTTTCTATCGTGCCACAGGAACATGGAGGCAGGTATTCTGTGTTACTCCCACACTGTGAATTTTGTGCATTATCGAAAGGGCATCAAATTATGCAAAGTTAGTTCTCTTCTGAGTATCAAACTTTATAGAACTGGTAGCAGTATATAAGAAGGTAAGAGGAGGAAATGATGCTTACAAAAACTTTCCCCTAAACTTTGCTACTACCCTGTCAAGCTTCCCTCCTTTTCTGTCCTGCCCTTTGACTTTTCCAAGTGTTACATTGATTGATATATGAGAGAAAGGTGAGGGTAGTATTTATATAATGACTGTGGCATGTTTTAGGTTAACTTTGTGAACCTCCAAGTAATGTTTTACAGAGGAAACAGCACTCAAGTTACTGTATTCCAGCCAAGCTGTATTCCTGTCTGGCTAAAACACAGTCTTGCCTTTCTGTGATAGACTCCCTTCAAGGAAACAGGAAGTTATCACTAGATAATGTCTTTCAGGCTGAGTGGGAACTTTAAACTTCCAGTTGAAACTTAATCTATTCTAGGAAGGAGGATAAATTAACCTCCCACAGCTGTCTGCCTGTGCTAGTCCTTCCTCCATTGCTGTAAACCCCATATATTTTCTGGTGTGGACTGGGAAATTTATAGGCTTCTAAACCATTTTAAAATAGATTTGTTGGACTTTAGCTTCCTGTGCTCCCAGAGCAAGAGTTTTATTGTCTTTGGACCCCAATATTATTAGGAGAGGATGGGGCTTATTTACTCATCATGTTAAAATATTAACTGTCTAGTAGAGAAACTCCTGTTCCTTTCTGCACTGATACACTGTTCCCATTTTCTCTCACCATGGCAGTATTTCTCTTCCTAGGGGGAACCAGAGACTTTTAATGGCCAATACCAAGAGATTAGAATTAAGCATGTTTCACATGGTACTAGGTTAAAGGGTTAGAGGCCAGCAATAAGAATTTGGGCTGATAGGCCTATTATCCACATACTTGCTTGTGCTGATTACTATAATGCTTCCACCTGCAGAGTCTAATAGCCATACTCATTAGCCCAGGGATCGGCAATGTTGGCATGCAGGACCGCAGGGTAAACACCCTTAGCAGGCCCCACCGCTTTGTGTACCTGCTGTTTCCTGACTGCAGCTCCCACTGGCTGCAGTTCGCTGTCCTGGTCCAATGGAGACTGCGGGAAGTGGCGTCCAGCAGTGCACCACTTTCCGCAGCCCCCATTGGCCCAGGACAGCGAACCACAGCCAGTGGGAGCCACAGTCGGCGAAACGGCAGGTAAATAAAGCGGCGGGGCCCGCTATGAGTGCTTACCCTGCAGTCCCGTGTGCCAGCATTGCCGATCCCTGCATTAACCTCAAGAACATGTATCTCAAAGAAGGAATATGCCCCTTTCAATGTAAATGGAATTACCAAAGGAAAAGTTTAACATAACTAGTGAAAAAAATTAATGTACATTAAAAAAATAGAAAAGAAAAATTAATGTACATTAGCGAAAAGAAATGGAACCAAATTTGCTGCAGGGTTTCCTGTCTTTATCTTGGTGTCTACTTTTTGTTGGGAGCTAGGATCCAGTGAATCCTTTGCCTTTTGATAACTTTTGATAACTATTCTTCGATAACCATTACCTCCCTGTTTCACCTCTGCTAGTCACGTGGACAATTGGTTGAGTTTGCAGACTCCAGAATTGCTTAGGCAAATGTATCTTGGAATTTGCTTGCTTCTTCATTCTTCTCTGTAAGCATACGTGCCATTTTTAATGTTTCAGATGATCAACTCTTGTCTCCAATTACAACTTGAGAATAGACTAGTAAAATCTGATACAAGTATAGTGTACTTCACACTTTTAAAAAGTCGTCTTGATAATTAAGGACACATGATTGGCTGGTTTTATTCTAGCCATAATCATGGACTTTTTAGTCACAAATAACAATTTTGATATTTTTAAAAATAATTCTCATTAAAATGAAATTGAAGAATATTTAAAAACATATTCTCATTACTTCAAAGATCTTACCTGCCCCTCTACTACTTGTTTGGTTTGAACTAAATGATGGTTGTGAATCACACAATTGCTTTGTTTTAGAAATGATCAGTCCAGTGCCAATGCATATAATTAATGCTTGGTGGAAGACCATGCATCTTTAGTGTATATGTACACTCTCGTTCAATAGCTTAAATTTGACTTTTCTATCTATTAATTTCATAGATTTGAAGTACAGAAGAGATCGTTGTGATCATCTAATCTGACCTCCTGTATAACATAAGTCACAGAGCTTCCAAAATAATTCCTAGAGCATATCTTTGAGAACAACATCCACTCTTGACTTAAAATTGTCAGTGATGGAGAATATACTATGACCCTTGGTAAATTGTTCTAATAGCTAATTACTCTCATTATTAAAAATTTGCCTTATTTCTGGTGTGTATTTTTCCAGAGTCAACTTTCAGCCATTGGATCATGTTGTACCTTTCTCTACTAGATAGAAGAGCATATTAAAAAAATCTGTCCCCCATGTAGGTATTAATAGATTATAATCAAGTCGCCCATTCACCTTCTCTTTGATCTAAATAGATTGAGCTCCTTGGGTCTATCACTATAAGGCAGGTTTTCTAATCCTTGAATCATTATCATGGCTCTTCTCTGAACCCTATCCAATTCATCAACAACATCCTTCATGAATTGCAGGCACCACAACTGGACACAGTATTTCATCAGCAGTCACATCAGTACCAGATAAAAGGTAAAATATCCATGCTCATAATTCGAGATTCCCCTGTTTAGCCCTTTTGGCCACAGCATCGCACTGGGAGCTTATGTCCAGCTGATTATCCACCATGACCCCTAATTATCTTTGAGTTAGTTTCCCAGGAGAGTCCCCTGTCCTGTAGTATGGCCTATATTCCCTGTTATTGGATGTAAACTTTTATATTTAGCCACATTAAAATACATATTGTTTTCTTGTGCTCAGGTTACTAAGTGACCTCGATCATTCTGTATTCCGTTCTCCATTATTTACTACTTCCCTTCTCCCCCCAATTTCAGTGTCATCTGCAGACTTTTTGAGGGATGACTTTGTTTCCTTCCAGGCAACTAACAAAAATGTTACATTGCATAAGGCAAAGAATTGATCCCTGTGAGATCCCACTAGAAATACACCTCTTTGATCATTTCCCATTTACAATTACATTTTGAGACCTATCAGTTAGCAAGTTTTAAATTCATTGTGTGCCATGTTAATTTGAAATCTTCCAAGTTTTTAATCAGTGTTATGTGGTACCAAATCAAATGCCTTACAGAAGTGTGGTATATTGCATCAGAACTATTACCTTTGTCAACCAAGCCTGTAGTATCATCAAAAACTTTGTTTATTTGACAAGATCTATTTTCTATTAACCCATGCTGACTGACATTAATTATATTATTCTCCTTTAATTCTTTATTAATCAAGTTCCATATTAGCCATTCCATTGTCTTGCCCAGGCTTGATGTCAGACTGAGAGACCTGTAATCGCCCACGTCTTCCTGTTTACCCTTTTTAAATATTAGCATATTACCTTTTTCCAGTCATCTCAAACTTCCCCGGTGTTCACACACAGTGAAAATTTGCAAGCTTCTCAGCCAACTCTTTTAAAGCTCTTTACAAACTTCAGTGGAGAATGCTTAGAAGCTCTGTTGACTGTTAACAATGAGTTCAAATGCCATTAAATCTCAGCATTTATGGGCTGGTAAACTCTGCATGCTTCGTCTAAATTGATGTTAACATATTTTAATTTATAAGCATTCAGACAGTATAATTTTACAGCTAGTAGCTTAGTTATATTGTGGTGTTTTGGCTCAGAACTTTTTATGAGAAATAGTTTCTCTGCTGTAGGTCTTCACCTCACTGAAAAGGATTTCTTTGACTCTTTTGCAAGTCCCAGGAGCTTTAAAATAAAATTTCTTATTAAAACTTGTTAAGTTTACCTTAGTAAGTTATCCGTACCCTGAAAAATAGTCTCTGGGGTTAGCAATTCTCCTTTGTGAGCTTGCGTTTTGTTCCTTTTATTGCTGCATACTCTAAGGTTTTCTCCCCTACAGAAATACCAGCTTTGTTTGGAAGGGCAAATGGTACTATTCAAATAATGAAAGTTGTAAAACCAGTAAAAAATCTGGTTCTGGTAGAAAACTCAGTATTGATAAGAACTTTTAAGGGGCATCTCCCCATAAAATATACATTGACCATGAGTCTCAGTGACAAAGTGGATTTAAGCAGATATATTTTTCCACACACATTCATCTAGCATTGGTGCATGCTATGTTCATTGTCTTGAAAAACCTTTGAAAATCTAGACTACACCCTATGATGATGCCATCTCTTTGGGAACTAATAGTTTGGCAAACTGCACTGAAGAAAGTGAAGAATAAACACCAGAATAGCTTTTTTATTTGAGAGGCTTGGCTTACATTTCTGTCAGCAGATAAGTTCAACATTGGTGTTATTTTCACAAGTGTGATTACAGGGCTGTGTCATCTATACTACAAAACCCTAGCTGCATAGAGATGTGGAGACTCAACCATGCAAATTTAATTATGTTGGCAAAAAAATCTCAAAAGGGAGAGATCTATTTTAATTCTTTTTTTAAAAAAAATTGGTGTGCCTATTTTAAATGCAGCTAGATGAAACAGTGTTCCAAATTCTTAACTGTATTTCCAGCACAAGAGATTTCAAATACTTTCTTGTTAGGTGAAACCTATATGCAGAAACAATATCTTTTGTTTTGTACAGTGATCTATATATTGTACTGAGCTAGTAACAAATGTTCATGGGATGTCTTTTCAAATATAACTGCTGAACTTCTAGCTGGAAAATACTTTGTTTCCACCTACAAGTGTAGTGCCTAGTCCTGTTAAACATCTCATTTGGGAAATTCGTACTCATGTAATCTGTTCTATTGCACTGTTTGTGTCAGTAAAACTTCACTTCATGAGGTCATTTGTTGTATGAAAGCATTTTTTCTTTAAACCAACTTTTTTATAATTCATGTTAACGGTATAGGTTGTAGGAAGTAGATGGACACACTGTATATTGTGGTCTCTTAAAATCAAGCAGTGTTAATGCACTTATGAAATAGTGGTCTTTAAGTAAATTCATTGCACATTCTGTGCTGGGGCAAGGGGAGAGACAGACAGATAGACTGACCAAGCTACTGTTTGACAAGCATCTTCAAAGTCTGTCATGAATTCAGGTTTTAATCTTTCAAAACACTCCTTAAAATAATCCCTTTCACTTTCTTTAAGTGAACCAGAAATCCAAACTTTACTTGTGTTTAGGTATTTGAAGGTTCACTCTAAGTCACCAAAGATCAGTTTATACAAATATTTGTCTCAATTTCGTTGCCTAAGTAGCAGCTGAAGGCTGTCTCCAAAGGTGATGTCAGTCTGCCTCATGGCCTGGCTGATCATTGTCCACTGGGACTGCAGGCTGGCTTAAAGCTTTTCTGTGAACTCAACCGCACTGATGTTGCATGTCAATGACCCAAGTTGATTTTAAAATCCTAAACAATTAATCTGAAGCAGAGTTAAATAGCGGGGTATTTTTGTTCTGAGGTGATATGGTACCTCTCATTTTGTGGCAGCTGAGTAACCCTACACAACCCATGTATTCTTTAAGCCAGATCTGCACTAAAAACCCTTGCCAGTATAGAAATGTCAGTTAGGCGTGCAATTTATTTATTGGGGTTATTTACAACATTTCTGTACCAGCAAAAGCACTAGCATATGTACAGTTAAACCAGTATATAAGTTTCTTTTACCTCTAACTTATTTTGCTTGGAAAACTAGTATGAATTTACCAGCAAATGCAGTTATGCTGGTATAACTGTTCCGACCATAGAAGGATTTCCTATTCTAGCTGTATTGGCAGACCTTTTCTAATGAAGATCTGGTGCAAGTCCTACTTGTCATTGGCACTGGGATATTCCCCTAAGTGTTAAGTTTGTAAAAATTACAATGGGTAAAAGGTAATAGTTAAATGTTCCCTGGAACCAACAATCCATCCTCTCATGTGAAGCAGCATGCACGTACATCTAACACAGTGTTTCAGGCATCTTAGGTCTTGCTATGTCTCTGAAGCTCAACCTTCAGTAGCAATATGACCCTCTGTGATTTCTCCCAGCCAGAAGAGTCTCGCTTTACTATAGGTTTATCTGTGCTGCAGTCATTAACAATGTCTGATCACGTCAAGATACGTAGTTATTTCTAAACATGACTTTTCTTTGCATTGTGTTTCTAATGTGCTCCCAGTGGTCTGGAATAGGCATCTTGTGGTGGTGGTGATAGATTGCATATGAGGGACCAGATCCTCAGCAATACAAATCATGCAATGAGTTGTATTTTTAAGCTATTAAAAATAATGGAAGTTTTAAAGAGCTCATTAATTACATAAACACTACAATTTCTAGGACAAACTCTAAGTGGTAGAGCCATCTGGAAGGAGAAGTCTACTGAATGCTTATCAACTTCCTTTAATTTTCTGAATGTCTGCCAATAATTGAAACACATTAGTCATCCAACTATAAAGTCATAATCTGCCTTTTGACAAACAATGATCTCTACTAGCACTTCATATCAACTGAAAATAATAGTCAGTATTGTGTAGCTTAGTTGCTGAAGTACTAGGGACATGTAGTTAACCTATATTAACTGGTCAGCTCATCTGCAATATCCTAAACTGAAAATCAAAATATTTATGTCATTTGTTTTTTGTTACAGTTTACTCCTTTGCAGTGTATGTGCTCATAGAGAAAGGAATTGGAGTAGAAAATCATTTCCAGGCAGGCAGAAAACAAAAATCCAAGGTTTAGCAGACTCTAAGTCATGAGCTTTTTGATGTTAGCCATAGTGTCCCACAACAATTCCAGTTGTATTTGAGAAAAGAAAGCTGGCCTTAATTTCAGACTCCACTTGAATTCATTGAGATGTTGCTGTCACAGCAGATAACTCTTACATTGACCTTTAGCATGTGCATTAGCAGACAAAGCTATAAGATTTTTACTTTAATTTTTTTGTCTGATTCCTCTCCTCCCTTCTTCCCGATTACTGAGGTAAAAAGAACTTCTGGAAAACTAGAGAGAAAATAGTCCTCCTGGCTGATCCAGGCAGAGCTTGCACTCTTAGATGGAACAAATTTTTATTTGCCTGCTAGCACCAGTCTCTTTGGGAGACCACCCCTAGTTGTTGAAAGGAAAAACTTAACATTTGTGGCACATGTACTTTTTGTTTCCAGAGATTATTCTCCCTTACTGATTGTGTTTAATGTGATAAGCTCCCATGTAATTGCAAGAACTCTTATATAGTAAAGGAAGGCCAATCCGGAGAGGAGTGTTTTGATAGTTGTATGAACTTTGTTTTAGGGTTCAGATCTGGTAAAAAGCAGTGTTCTTGATTCTGTAACTACACTGCTCTCATTAAAATGGGGGAAAGGCAGAAGCTTTTCTTTCTGTCACTACTCTGGCTTTCACAGAAAAAAACCAAACTGATAGCCAGATGTTTTGACAGTCAAGTGGACCATCTGTATCTTCTGTCTTTCACTAAAACAGCCTTCTGCAATTAAATTTAAAGTAATCCAAGTCTTAATATGATCACTGCCTGCCACCATGGTCCAGTAACATGTGGACCTCCTACTTTGCCCTTTCCATGGACCCACCCTATGCTTAACTTTTATAGAAGGATTTGAGCTATGCCAAAGACAATTACCAACTAGTATGGAGCCAGCTTTGAGGCTTTCATAGGCTCCATATTGAAATTTGGCTTCACCTGAGTGCCAGCTGATGAACTTAATCTAGGAGCCAAACAACCTTCAGAACAGATGAACTTCACAATGGTTTGGACCCTGCAGAAAGGATGATCATCTAGGCCGACCACTACAGTTGCTCTCTACACCACTGCACACTAAATACCAAGAGCCAGATCCTCTAAGTTATTTATGTGTCTAACCCCCATTGATTTTTCTTTTTGAGGAGATGGGCCCAAGATTGCAATTGTGCCAGTCCCTTATAGGGTCCATGCATTGTGTGTGTTTGGGCGGGGGGTGGGAGAAGAGTCTCCTTTGCCATTATCTCCTGCTGTGCATATAAGGGCCATACAGAATTTTGCCCTGTGCTTTTATTTTGCCTCTTACTTTAGTATGGCCCATATTTGTACATTATGCCCTTTAACTATCTCAATATTTTCCTGTCCTTTTAAGGCATTATAATTTGTGTGACAATCCTGCTGATGTGACAGAGTCCTGTGGCACCTTAAAGACTAACTAAATCCTGCTGATGTCACTGTTACCTGCCAATCACTTACTCAGTAGGGAAGATTAAGCCAGCAGGATCTTCTCCCTGTTCTTTTACTGGTAACCAATAAGATATCTGAGAGGTAGCAGATACAAGGACTTCATCAATCAGGTAAATCTATTTTTATATTCTTTATCCATTCAGACAAACCCTTGCATCTCCCTTATGTGAAGAGTGCCTCTATTAGATCTTTTCCTTAAAAATTCATCTCTTTGGTTCTCGTCTTAAAAAGATTTGTTTCTCACATTTACACTTAATAATTGCTTTGTTTTTATTTTGGCTGTTTATCATTAGGTTTCTAAGATAGAACTCAAGAAAGCAGTATAGATATTTTGGTATGTTTCTTCTGATGCCACAGCTTTAACAAGAGCTTTAGGGACAACTTTAAGTCTTAAATGTCTTATTTCAAGCAGTTAGATGTTTTCAGCAACTCAAGACATGCATTGAATTATTAGTTCATATAAGACCTTGCAATTTTAAAACTTTCTGAAAAAAACCATCTTTAAGTTAATGGTGAAGCTTATCCTTCAACTGTGAAGGATCTTTGTAAGCATAAAATGGAATACCCAGGAGGTTATTCTCAGCACCCCCATTCTACAAATAACTAGTAGTTTTATTGTTCAGCTTAAAAACAAATACTGTTTGGGGAAAAGACTTAGGGGATAAGAGATTTTGAGTTTGTGGTAGTCAGCTGATTTGAGGAGCTAAGGAGCATATCCAGTTAATGGCAATAGATGTGAGCTGGGTAGTATTATTAGAGAAGTTAATCCACGTGGGCCCAGTCATTACCGACTACAGATCGAAAGAAAGATTAAAGTTCTTATTTCATATGGAGAATGGAGAACCAATATAAGGCTCTTGAACTTAGGACAATAGCTACACTCTGTTGTTTCTTTAATTTGAAAAATATTTACTGCTAGATGAAGAGCCATTAGGAACACTGCTTCTCAGAACATGACAGTAATTATTCCTGATGTAGTAGCTGCGTATATTACATTATTAGGATATTGTTATCACCAGTGTAAGAAGCATTGCCTTTGCCACTGTGGGTATATCTGTACAGCAGCTGGGAGGCATGATTCCAAGTTTGGATAGGCACACATGTGCTAGTTCTGCTCAAGCGATTATGCTCAAAATCACCATGTGGCCCCATTGACACAGGCAATCAGTTAGGTTAGCCTCACAAGTATAATCCTGCTCAATCCCTTGAGTGCATACTGGCACCAGCACAGGTGGTACCTAGGGGAATTCTCATGACTGGCAGCCCCCTTTGATCTATTCCACCCTATCACAGGGTCCGTGCCGGTCCTGTGGTCTGACTGGTCTCAATGAAGGTCTTGACACCCTTTCTTAGTGCTTCCCCAAGTGTCCTTTATTTTCAGCGCTTACATTTGTGGCTTCAGTGCTATATACAATGCTCCCCCCAATCCACCGACAGTTACCCCACTGTCTTGGGTCCTGGGTCTCCAGACCACTAAGGCACCTTGTTAGCAGCGAGAAGACAATACTGCAGCCTCCTATTCCCTGCCTGGCCTCTCCCCAACTGACCAAGAGTCAGGATTTTTATAGCCCTCACAGCTCCCAGCCACAACTGTAGCCCTTTAACCCAGTCTAGCTCTGTGAGCTAGCCCTCATTAGGGCTTCCAGCTGGGCCTCCTGCTGGCTACAGCCAGCCTCTGTCCTTGGGCTTCCTGCCAGCAAGAAGGGTTTAACTTGCAGGGGCAGGGCATTCTAGGGGTTTTTACCCCTGCCCTACCACACACCCCCTTTTATATCTTTGGCACAAGGCGGGAATCCTTTGTCTCTCTGGGTTCCCACCCTTCTTTCTAAATGGAAAAGAACTAGGTTTAAGATGAATTCCAGTACCAGGTGACATTGTCACACGTCCTGTGAGACCCCAATTCTCCATTCTTTCCAGCCTGACCACAGGAACACAGGAAGGCTTACAAGTAAACAGAGCCATTTACAACCAATTGTCCTGGTAAATGGGAACCATCAAGATTCTAAACCACCATTAATGACCCACACTTTGCATAATTACAATAGGACTTGAGAGTAATACTTCATATTTCTAGCTTCAGATACAAGAATGATACATTCAGACAGTGGTGATGAGGGACTTCAACTACCCAAACATCTGTTGGGAAAATAACGTAGCAGGGCACAGATTATCCAACAAGTTCTTGGAATGTATTGGAGACAATTTTTTATTTCAGAAGATGGATGATAGAACACAGCAGCAGTTCCTACCAGCTAGGGAAGAGAAAGAACCTTCTTTGCAGCAGGCCAAGTCAGAAGACAGGTGCTATGGAGAGAAAGACAGTATGGGTGCTGGGGGATCAGACGGGCTCAAAAGGGCTAGTGGGGGAGGATGGACTAGGGCAGGGGATGATTGGGAGTAGAGGCACAGGGCCCCAGAGGGAAGGGAAGTGCATGGCCACATGGTGATGTGGAAGGAGGTGCAGAGTTACATAGGGACTGGGTGGGGGCAAAGAGACACATGCAGACAGGGGAAGGCCATGCAGGGCCACATAAAGATGGAGAAAGTGGGTATCTGAGTGGGGTTGGAGGGACACATGTGCCTGACTGAATGGGAAAGGCTGAGGTCAGCCAGGGTCTGCATGGGGGAAGCTCCCTAACAGTCCCTCCCCACCCCCAAAAAACCCTGTTCCATACTTTTCCCACCCATATCCAACAGCCCTCCAAATTCACATTCTGGATCCTTCCCAGCAATTTACTTCCCTCTCCCTCAGTTCCTCTGTTACCCTGACTCCCCCAAGACTTTGCACTGCTTCTGGGGTGCATGGAAAATATGGTTCTGTATTGTAGTTTTAAATGATTTTATTATTCAGAGTTTATTAATATGCCTAGTAAGGAATTTACTTGTCAAAAAACATTTTCCAAATCTGTTTTGTTATCTGTATTGTTAAGACATACTTGCTGACAGGTATTTTGAAATAAATGACCAAAACTAATTGAAACCGATGTGATTCTATTGTGTTATTTTGACAAAATATGCAGAATTTTGCAGAATTTGAAAATTTTATGCACAGCATTTTCAATTTTTTTGGTGCTGATTTCCCCCAGGAGTATAAGGCATATAGTGAAACCTTGAGAGGTAGATTCTTTGTGCATGTGAAAGGAAATGGACTGAAGGCCTCAAAGAATTATGTTTTTTATTTGTGATGGGTTTTCCCCTCACCTGCTTGAGAAGAGGTAGGGGGAAAACAATGAGACCTACTGCATACCTGTATCACCTAGCTCTGTCCCCTCCTGGCCAGAGGGGACAGAGCTAGGTGATGATCTACTAGGCAACTGGGTCTAGTAAGCAGGCTGGTGAGGGGAGAAACTGAAGAGGAAGCAGGACTCTTCTAGAGGGGAAGGCCCAGCAGTTTGTGGGCTGTCTATGGCTGGAGAGCTGAGCCACAGGAGTAGTGCTAACTCCTGTGGTAGGCCCTGGAACAAGGGGTAAAGAGGCAGTCCTGTGTCTAGGATCCTGGAAGGGAAACAGGGAATAGAAGAGACCCACCAGGGAGACGGTGGGGGGTAACCTCCTCTGAGCTCTGGGGTTCTCCCAGGAACATTATTCACTGACGCAAGGGGCAATCTAATGGTGAAAACAGATAACATGGACAAAGTGCAAGCTTTCTCATGGGTATTTTGCTTAAGTATCTCAGCTCTTGTCTGAGGATAAAACAGTAGCACTATTAAGATAAGGGAATGTATATCTGTACAGCACAATTACTTTAACAAAGAACATCATGATTGTGAGATAACTCAGCAGTTATATTCCTGAATGTGCAGAACATTTTTGCAATGGCTGCATAACTGAAGATCCTATTCTTCATAGAACAGTCTAGGCTGAAGTATTTCAGTACAATCCTAGTTGATAAGAGTTGTCATCCCTTTGTGAAAGACCTTTTCCCCCAACAACATTGTGACCTGGACTAACAAAATCTATTGCCTATATTCCATGTTAGAGTTGTAAATAATGGGTTTTTGCTTATTTATTGATTTAAGACACCTGGTCAAGCTGGAGTTTGGTTCATTAATCAGACTAGACATCTGAAATCAAACAGCATCAACAGAAAAGGCTAACCAACCAAATCTGGGGTACTAGGCTGGCATGTCTACAGTGGTCCAAGTTACATTACACCTCTAAGGATTTATATAGATGCCTTCCCCAGTGTTTATCCCATACAAAAATATTTGCAGTTAGTTCAAGCACAATTACATATCTACCTTGCAGCCAGTTGTCTAGACAGTTAGATTTTCATCGTGTTCTAGTACACTCCAAATGTCCAGCACACAAAAGGTCACTACAGTTTTGACCTACTTTAACATGGGTTCAAAACACAAGTTTTTAACCAATTAAATGTCATATTCCTTTGTTTGTCTTTTCACTGTTTGTTTTTTCCTTTTTATAATGTTTTTATCCACTTATTCTTTTCTTGTGGTTTCCATTACAACTTTAAGCAGGTTGTAAAGATAGGTCATAGAAAGGTTATGTGATTATACATATTTCCACTTAACAGTTCAGCTTTTATTGGCTAATAATTATATATCATCTTTTAGCATTACTTTTTCCAGAGCTTTATGGGCGTTCTTTAGCATAGTCATGATAAATACTAAGGTTTTAGGCTTTCATTTGTCAACAGATTTCAATCCGGAATGTAGGGAACTATATTGGAGGTATGACAGAAGATGTAACATAATCTCCTCCAGAATAGTTTAAAAGGGTTTCAACAAATGTTGGATTAAAAATAGCTCACGTAAACCATCTTTAACCAGCTAAGCATTGTGCACAAGGATTTAACTTTGACTCATGATTATATTAAATTACATAAGAAGAGCCAGCCATATGTATAACTATGTACATATGTATAGTTATACATATGTACATAGTTGCTATACACAGCCATAAGTATAACTATGTACATAAGACTTTCTGAATCTCTTTAGTGTAACTTTTGAGGTGTATTTAAGTTTTTAGAATTTAAACTAATGAACAGGTTAGTTTACTTTACTTTACAAAAGTAAAACTCTAATTAAATATGCAGAATTCTTTGGGGAGAAACTTTTCTGAAATAAGTTAGTTTTGCTTTAAGGGCACAATAGAGCCCAATTTTCATTATTTCATCAATGTCCCTACATTTTGTGATATCTCCTTATTTCAAACTTTGCGAAGAATTGGTTTCTTTAGAGAAAGTGTTTTCCTTCAGTCTCTACCCCTTCAACATATGTATTCAATTCCTTTCTCCACATAAGTTTTGGTAACCCTGATACAGAGTTATACACATTAGAGTGAACTGTTAATATGCTGAAGCAATGATGAAAAGAACTTTTACACATAACCATTTGCTTTGGCAAGAATGGAAGCCAAAACGAAGCGCTCCCTTGATGTCTCAAATTAGAGATAAACACAACTTGGAAGAAATTTTTTTTTGGAAACCAACAGAAAGATGGCAGTAACTGGCAATGTCGTATGTTTGCAAATAGTGTCAACCAAACATTAAGACTGCAAATTTAAACAAACACCAGGCTCCCTGGACACTTGAAAGCACTTCCTAGTAATTTAAGAATGGCTCTCAAGTATATAAAGCGGGCCAATAATTAAGCCCTAAACTAAAACAAGATATGAAGTTAGAATAATGAGGTGATTGTTGTACAGCTTTATTCCTTGCACAGTTTGCTTTCCTTATGCTCCAAAACACTGAATTTCCCACATTCCCTCTAATAGCCCTAGGATTGCTGCTTGTTTTTTTAGATCTCTTACCCTTGAAGCTCTACTCTACCGCCTGTAAAACTTTGAGGATTGCCCAGGACACCCATGAAAGCCCATAAATACTAGACCATCACTGGCTGCAACACACTCCTTTTCCTCTATCCACGTTACAGACTAGTACACAATAGTACAGCATCAAGTCAGTCTGGGTTTATGAACTTACAGTAGTAAAAAGAGGCCTGAGGTGCATAGGGAAAAAACAGTCTTCATATGTTAAACTCAACATAATACAGCTAAGTGTCCACTAGGAAACTTGGTTTTGTATGTAAAACCCAGATTTATCAAACTAGAGTTCACATGCATGGCTTTGGTTCAGGTGCAACTTAAAATGAAGGCTTGTACATGTTACAAATAATGCCATACCCGACTCCCTGAATTACTATGGGAATTTGTTATGCACAGGCTTGGAAGAATTAGACTTTTTTTATCAGTAAATATGTGTAAACACTAACTTAACTATATGCACACCGACAAAAATATTTACATCAATAACTAGAACTTACAGACAAGCAAACTAAGAAAAAGTCAGCTTGAAAAATCACTAGACTGTGACTTAACGATATTTACTTTGTATATTTTGATGTGGGATGTTGACAACTGGGTTTTCAGTTATAAAGCGTTGTAACTCTTCTTGTTTCACAACCTACTGTCATTAAACAATTATTGCCTCCTCCTGTCCCTCCTACACACACCATTGTCTGATCCTGCCATAATTTCCTAAAATTGTGAACATTTAAATCAATAAAAATATTTAAACATTGATATTATCCATTGAAGTTACAAAAAAAATTGAATTCTGCCAAACCTAGTAATAGAGCATGCTTAACTTATACTGCATGGAGCACAGTAGACACCAACTTAGGGATTCCCCAGCAGGTGAAATGTAGTAAGCAGGAGTGTAAAAAGAGTACACAGGGGAAGAGGTTCTAGTCCTCACTCATAGCACTTTCATATTTTGAAACAGATTGACTTTCAGGCTAAACAGGCTTACAAATAATGCAGATATACCCTGTTGTCCCTGAAGACAAATATGTCTATCACTTGCAAAAAAATATATTTACTGTATTGATGGAGGGGGAAAATCTAGCAAGGTCAAATTAACTTTAAATCAATGGTATATAAACAGCTTTTGCAATGGTGGGACAAGACAAACCCAGACTTTGAATATATTTGCTTTCTGGGGAGCTATCTACAAGTATATTTTTCTTAAAAAAAAAAAATCTGAAAAATCTGGACAGGCTGTGGAATTTCATTTGATGATCAAAGGTCAGATGCAAGTGCATTTAGTGTAATCTTGTATGCCACCAGACTTTTAATAAAAGCCATACTAAAGACAAATTTAAAGAAATACTACTTGTGTACCAGGCCAGATGTTATATCGTGTACCATAATCACTTTATTGACATTAAAGTTTTCCATAGAGGAAAAAGGAAGACATTGAGAAAAAATTATTCTATTCCCCTTCAATGTCTAACATTGTTCAATCACTGTTCTTTTAACATAGCCATTAGCAATACTTTAAGAAGTGACACTTGTACTGCCTGAGGGAGGAAGTTCTGTAGAAGAGAAAGCATAGAGTTGCTGTTGCTTAGCACAATCTCAAAGACTGCAATGCCACACCAGTATCAAATGGAGCTGTATATGGTGAGAACAGAAGGGCAGGGTGTGTGCGTGAATGAAGTTAAAAGCAACAAGAGCAATGGACTTCTCTACAACAGGTAAATGGGACTGATAGCCTGAGTGTTGTTTACACTAGACAGGTCTCCTCATCATAAAAGTGACTATTATACCAGATAGTAATTGTTATGTACTGTCCCACTAGTAATGCAAACCCTAAGCATCCACATATAAGATCAGCTTGAAGATCTTGGGCTTTTTAAATAAACAAACTAGTTCACACTTGCCCTCTGGCTTGAGTTTTAGGCTACACTTGTTTCAAATTGTAAAGCTTTTTACCAAAACCATGAAGAGCTGAAAAATGAAATTCTCAGGCACTCTCTTGAATGCAGCAGGCGTTGCTTTAAGAAAGCCAATAACTCTCACAGCTTCAAGTCACCAGAGTTTGTAAAAGTGCTCCAACCCTCAATAGGGACATCAATAGGTCATCTAGTCCTGGCCCTTGCACTCAAGGCAGGACTACATAACTAGATCATTCTGAGTCAGTCAGTTGGTGCCTTTGCTTAGGTGTTCCCCTAAATCCAGGCAGAGCTTGTGAAGCTCTGTTCTTCTTGTTCATCGAGTTTCCACAACCTGGCAGGAAGTGAGTAATGGAACTGCTTTCAGTGCCATGACAAGAGTGTTCTTGGCCCAGTTCAAAGACCCAAAATGATGTCCTCCTACTGAAGGAGGAACACCTGCAATCACCACTAAGTGTTTCTTACACAGGGATCTTCCTAACCTTCCCTGAAGAAATCTCATTACTTAGCTCATCCTAATCTATCTTCCCTGCTTTTCAGTTCTTTATAGAAATAACTGCAACATTACTTATCTTCTTCTGTACCATGGACATTCTTAGAGGGGTCTTGATTAATTTTCGTTTGCTGAAACTCCTTTCATTAACAGCCACAGTTATGGAAAGACAGCAAAAAATAGGCAGTACTGTTTCTGTGTTAGAGGAACTCACATCCAACAACCTTTCGTGAATGAAGTTAAGGAAATCAATAGGAGCCTTTGTTTGCAGGTCATCCTTAAATATTTGCTCGCAACACTTAGCAAAAACCTTGATCTCCTTTTAAAAACTGAGTTTAAATCTTCTGGGTAGCTACTTGCCAAGTTTCAACTGTGCCACTTTAGATTTTTGCTGCTGAAACTTCTCAGTTTCTTGCACATCAAAAAAAAAAAAAAAAGCAAACTTTCTCCAACTCCATCATGCTTATACATCCTGTCTGACTGTGTTAATGTGTTTTAAGGCAGGACTGAAGACCTCTTATCCAAAAACTTTATTGGGATCTGATAATCTTTTCTCCTTTGAAAGATTGCCTGTCATTACTTTCACCCTTCAAAATCATTTCTCTTTGAATTACATGGATATTCCTAAAATTTCACACTGGGAAGCAATAGCTTCCTTATATGCTATGAATCAGAAGACTAATTTGGATAAAGCACCTCCAAAGCCGCCAGCTAAACCACAAAGTTCTTTAAACCTCAGGATCCAGACTCAGCAATTTTTTTTCTCACATTAATTTTTGAGAAGATGGTATACCGCATCTCAGTTGAAACAAGGAACAAAAACGCTGCAATGTTTGTTTGCAAGCTAGGAGTTTCCAACTCAAACTCTGATGAAAGATTGGTGAAGCCTTGATCTCACCTAACATGTCAAGGCACCCTCAGGCTGATTTTCATGGGGGACTGATTTTTGTCTACTCTTGCTGACTATCTTGTCATGGTTTAGCATTTTAAGATAATATAATGTTTTTTTCAACACATCCCAACAACTTCTAGAACCAGAAAAGAGGCTATACTATATTTGAACAACTCCAAAAAATAGAACAACTTGGGGAACAACTATTGCGGCAGCTACTGTGACAAGATTTTTTTGAGCAGGCAGCATAGAGGATAAAAGACATGTACCGATTTACCTGCAGAATTCATTTTTGAACATCTTTGTATAGTGCAGCCATGTTCTTTCTCATACCTTTGTCTCCAATAATCAGCTAAATCTAATCTGCCTTTTCTCAGCTTCTGTAAAATAACCTGTCATATCCTCCTGTTTTAGTGCAGCCAGCAGTGAAATCTGCAAAGCTCTCAACAACCTCCACTCTGTCTTTTGAAACCACAATGTACCTTAATACATGAGATGTTTGTTTACGTTAAGGTGAGGTCTGGAGTGCAATCAAATATAATAGAAGTATTTAGCAGTCCTAACCTTGTCCAAAATAGTCTGCCATGCTTGTCTTACAATCCTACCAACTGAAGTTAATTTTGAATTCTGCTGAAGTACCTCACCTTTGTGGTACCAGCCTTAATGGTTTCCATAATATCTTGTAATACACTATCATACCTTGCAAGCTATTCCAGTATATGCAAAAAATTGCCATTATGAGAACTAATTTCTCATCTGAACCTCTGAAAGCTAAACATCTCTCACCTAAATACAGCAAAATATCCAAGAGGACAACAAAATATTGTGCCGCGTATCCTCCTGCATCTGATAGCAGATGTGCATACTTCGGTCAATGGTGACGCTCTTCCAATTTTTTCCATCCAGCAACCAATTGTCTCCCCATGATCCTTTGAATGTTTTATGGGGCATGCATGCTCACTAAGTGGAAAAAATTGAGAACCCAGTTTAACATTTTGCAAAAGAAGATGAACAATTTGGCTTGAGAAGCAAACAAATGAAACAGAACTAGGAGGCAAGAGTCAAACTGTACTTCAACCAGGATCATTAAACTAACTGCCCAATATGATTTTTGACCAAGATCCACTATTTTAATTTTTGCCTGCCTCTGCTTTTTGTCCTCACTTCAATATGGTTGAAATATATTGATCTATTCAAAATAGAGGATAGTGGTATTTCCATAGGTTTCTGTATAGGTTTAATATATTCCTTCAAATCTAGTACAAGAGAACTAGAAGTATTGCCACTGTTAATTCACATTTACCATGAGCTATCAGTCTTCATAATACAGTACTTGAAGCTTTGACAGAGCTGAAATATTTTCTCTTCATTGTAGGACTTGCTGCCATAAGCTAGATTGTTTTGCTTTGAAAACTTACTTTGAAAAGTTTGCTTAATGCATGAAACAGAATAACTTTAATATAGGAAATTATCTCCTTTTGTATGCTATTAAATATGGGCTGCTATGCCACATTTACTTCACTGGAATGAAAAGTTGCAAGAGTCCTCGGATGTTGTTGAATTTTTAAGGCTGGTCTTTTATAATGATTTAAAGACTTTCCCCTAAATGTTCCCTGCCATTAATTTGAAAGGGTTGACTTACAGCAGTAATGGGTTAAAAAAATTTCTAATAAATTCCGTCTGTAGTCAGCTGTGGTAATATAGAGAATATTGGCATAAACATGGTACAGAGCCAATCAGTGTTACCTGAGTTATCACCCTAGCTATAATAATTAAACCTTGACTCTGAAAATCTTTAGTTACTTAACTGGGTGAAATGGGTGGTAAAGCCTTCTAGCTTCACTTAAACATCTTATGCAGTAACTCTCCATTACAGGAATGAATAAGTACTAATGGCAGAGCAGGTAAGAGCCATGATTATTTGTCCTAGAACAGATGTAAAATGTTCAATGCTACCATTGCGTTGCTAACACTTCCCTTCCCTCTGCTTACCTGGGATAATTATGAATACCTACACTCTGTACAACTGTACAGTATCAAGTGTGACGGAGTCAGACCAGAAGGATATAGGAGAGTGCTGGAAGGCAGGTATATTAGTCTCAGGATGTGCAGGTCCTTGTTCCCTGGATAGCCAAACAAAGGCTACTCCAGGCCAATCAAGACACCTGGGGCCAATTAAGAACCTTCTAGAAAGGAGTAGAAACAGCTAGCCTAATTGGGACACCTGAAGCCAATCAGGGACTGGCTGAAACCAGATAAAAACCTCCCAGTTAGTCAGGTGGGTGTGGGTGTCAGGAGCTGTGGAAGGAAGTTATGCTGTTGGTGAGACTGAGTGTAGGACAACATATCATACAGAAGGAAGGAAGCCCTGAGGTAAGGGTGAAGTGGAGTTTGAAGAAGCAGGGACTGCTGTGGGGAAGTAGCCCAGGGAATTGTATTGTGTTTTGTGCCTAAAAGGTCAGCCATCTTAGCTGATACTATTAGGGTCTCTGGGCTGGAGTCCGGAGTAGAGGGCGGGCCCAGGCTCCCCCCTTTTTTCCATCTTCCATACTGGCCTGTGATGAAGGCAACTCACTAGGTGGTGACTCTTGCCAATTATTACTGAGAAAGGGAGGTCACTCTGGGGCCTAGATGAGTTTCTGAGGCCCCTAAATCTGCCAGGAAGCGCAGGACCCACAAGTACAGACTTGGAGCTTTGTCACACAAGTCTAATGTTCAGTTCTCCAGTGACCCAACCCAGAAGTGTGTCTACAAGACACAAATAGCCTGGTTTAAGCACAACTTCCACCACATAAATTACTCAGTCAAATCAAGCTCATTAAATGAGTGCAAAACACTCTTCTACAACTACCAATGCAAGCTAAATTGCCAAGGTGTAAAGCAAACTTCATGTTTGCACCAGTCTAATTAAATTGGTTTATAAACACTTTCTAGTTAGATGGATTCAATTTCTTTGTGTAAATGAGGCCTCAGCCCTTACACCATAGGTTACCATTACAAAGCACCAATGAGTGGAGGTAACTCTGTTTAATGAAGAGAAAACTAACTATTGCCTTGGTTCAAATGCTGACACAAAGTGCAGGCTTGATCTTGATAATGCTTCCTATTAAAAAGTACAAATGTGAGGAGCAGAATGTAGGGTGGTATTCTGCTAATGCCTCATTGCAAAGCTGCACAGGCAATTTCTAGAAAATCTCTGATCATTTACTTAAGTGACTTTTGGGTGTATAAGGAAGCTAAGAACTTGCAGCACTAAAATCAAGGAGGTTTTAGGCCAGGGGTGGGCAAACGTTTTGGCCTGAGGGCCACATCTGGGTATGGAAATTGCATGGCAGGCCACAAATGTTCATGAAATCAGGGGCTGGGATGTGGAAGGGGCTGAGGGCTCCAGCTGGGGGTGCAGACTCTGGAGTGGAGCCAGAAATGAAGAGTTCAGGGTACAGGAGGAGGCTCCAGGCTGGGGCAGAGACTTGGGATGCAGGGAGAGGAGTGAGGGCTCTGGCTGGGGGTGCGGGCTCTGGGGTGAGGCTGGGGATGAGAGGATTGGGGTGCAGGAGGGTGCTCTGGGCTCAGACAAAGGGCCTCAGATGGCAGGAGGAGAATCAAGGTTGGGGCAGGGGTTTAGGGTGCAAGAGGGGGTCAGGGTGCAGATTCTGGTTGGCACTTACCTCAAGCAGCTCCTGGAAGCAGCAGCATATCCCCTCTCTGGCTACGTGGAGGCATGGCCACGCAGTTCTGCACGCTGCCCTGTCCACAGGTGCGGTCCCTGCAGCTCCCATTGGCCTTGGTTCTCAATCAACAGGAGCTGTGGGGGAGGCACTTGGGGCAGTAGCAGCACGCAGAGCCCCCTGGATGCCCCTATGTGTAGGAGCCGTGGAGGCGGGGACATGCTGCTGTTTCCAGGAGCCACACAGAGCCATGGCACTGCGGAGCGGGGTAAGTCCCCCACTCTGCTCCCGGGCTGGAAGATCAAGGGCCAGATTAAAATGCCTGAAGGGCCAGATGCAGCTCCTGAGCCATAGTTTGCCCACCCCTGTTCTAGGCCCTGGGTGCTTCCACTTCATTACTGGAAGCTTAGGCTGGCTTTCTGCTAGAGGACCCTATGAAGCCAGGGTTGGCAGGAAATACCACCCAGCAGGGCCTGAATGGCAGCCACCACAGTCCACTGACTGGCTGAGGCTAGTATTTAAATCAGGAAACCATCAAAGGGAATTGTCTGAGCAACAATGCACATTGCTTGTCTCTGGGCCAGATCCTCCTTGCTGTACACCGTAGATGCTGCCTTTTCACTCCGATTTGTCCTTGATTTTGCTATTTACTTGCTGTCTGTAACCAGATTTCTTGGTATCATGAGCCAGCGCTACCCTGCCACTGCTCTTTACCTGCAATTTGGTGTCTGACCCTGACTTCCTGGCATTCTCACCCAGTTCACTCCCACTCCTGTTACATCTTTCATGATTTCAGTTTATGTAAGCTGCTGTACTTTTGTTGTTTTTTATTTAATGCAAGGCAGGCCCGAAATGATTCCTATGCAGTGGAGCACAGTGTGTACAACTATTGTGCAATAACATGTTCTGAAATACTCAAAGTCACATTTACATTACCAAACTGGTGGTTCAAAAATAATACAACTTAATAGTAGCAATGCATTTTTCCTTAGCTTTGATATAGCTTGAGAAATTAAACAATTTTCAAAGCAACAGGAACGAGGTGCAGACTTCTGAAATTATTTTTTTGGAGAAATGCATATTCACTTTGTTCCAGCCAACAAATCAAAGTCTGAATTTAAGAAATTCCATTTGGAGAACTTGGCACTCTTCTAAGTTCAGCTGCTTCTCAAATACACACAAACATGGATATGCAATCAGGGCAGTTAGATGAAGTGAGGAGCTTCTTCTCAGATGAGCTTCCAAAATGAGAGAAGCCAACGGAAGAAACTACCCTCTTCAATAGACAGGAAGGAACTCCTTTCAAAAGCTTGTAGGGGTAAGTGGTAATGGAGTGTTGGTGTTAAAAAAGTAAGAAATTTTCAGACAAAAGGAAAAAGACTTGCTATAATTATGAAAAACTTCTCTCCAAGATATTCCTGCTACGATTGTTAAGTTTGTCTTGAGCTTTCTGATAAATTATAAGGAGGGGAACTTCAGTGAACTCTACCTGCTATACCCACTGAGAGTTTGTATTGACCCATAAAATACATCTTCATTGCACATCACTGGTGGTGGCATGTAGGAAATCTGTAACTACATGCCACAGTGAAAGGCTCTGGTGTAGGGAAGGCAAGAGGGAAAGGCTCCAGCAGCAGGATACCATGTGGCTAAAAATTGCAGTGTAGATGGGGAGGCACTGCCTGGTGTGCAGAGATTTCCGTGGGGTACATATCCTAATGGTTCCAGTGTGTCCTTACTCAACTCACTTAAGTAGCGCCTCACCATTTACATGTATGTATGCGTGGGAGAGAGGGGTTCTACTCTACACACTCCTGTAAGGAGACTGTAGTGTAGACATGGCTATAGTTAACCTAACTCTGGGGTTGCCTGAATAAGAATTGTCTAAGGCTATGTCTTTACTACCCACCGGATTGGCAGGTAGCGATCTATCTATCGGGGATCGATCTATCATGTCTCATTTAGACGCAAGAAATCGATCCTCAAAGGTGCTTCTCATCGACTCCAGAACTCCAGCTTGCTGAGAGGAGTAAGCGGAGTCAACATGGGAACCCGCTATCGCCATGAGGACGCCAGGTAAGTCAATCTAAGATGCACCGACTTCAGCTACGTTATTCACGTAGCTGAAGCTACGTGAACTTAGGTTGACCCCGTCTGCTAGTGTAGACCAGGCCTTAATGTTAAAAGCAAAGCTGCTAAGCAGTGAGCAAAGTGGGAAACAGAACTAACTGATTAAAACTGTTGGAAACAATGAGGATCCAGATACCTCATCCAGTGTACTCGATATCCAAGACTTTAAAGTTTTCAGGAATAGAAATAAGTAGTACTTAATTCTCCTGGCCACAAAAAAACAAAGATTTTAACAAACATTTTCCCAATTTTTCTCATCTGGAAATCAACAGCAAATCTAATTGCTTGAAGGAGTAGAAAGGCATTTTACAAGGAGTGAATCTGACATATTGATCATAATTGATGCCATATTTGGCTCTAGAGTTCCCCAGAAATTAGGATTTTATGTGCATCATTTATTTAAAACAAATGCTTTAAAGCTGAATGTAAATCCCAGGGAGAAAAAACAAAGCAAAAAGCTTTAATATGGGTGTGCCTAATCCTGCACTAACTTAGTCATACTGCTGTTCAGCTGATCCAAATTAAACAAAATGGAGTTAATACTTATTTACTGAAATGTAAGTGAAATTAGGTCTGAAATATGCATACCACCAGTAAAGGCAGATAGTGAACACTCTTCCCTCTCCCACAGGGCGAAAGACTATTTCCACAAGTGTTAACTATTCATAAGCAAAGGGTATCTCTCTCAAAATAACAAATTTTTCAAAACTGAAGTAACTTTCACAAGAGTAACCACTATACAAATATACTTTGTTAATGGGTAAAAATTTCATTTGCCTGTGACTCAAAAGCCTACATGAACATTATCATGTGGAGTCATCTTAAAGGGAAAAGCTTTTAAAGCTGTTTTAGCCTGTAGGTGCACAACACCTTTTAAAGGTTTGTAGGCTAAGTTCCCTGTAAGCCACGCGGCTGCATAGCATCCTATTTAGTGCCACGTAGGTGCTTGAGGAACGCATGTGGGGACCTTTCGCAGTCAGGGGAGAGGTGCCCCGCCCCCAGCTCAGCCTGCGGCCCAGAGCCAGCCTCAGCTGCATTAGGCCCAGGCATGGCTGGGGCATCCTGCCTGGTCCAGCCCGAACCAGGAGTAGCCCAGACCGGAGCAGTGTGGACAAGGTAGAGCTGTGGGAGGGACACCTATCCTGCAGCCCTAGCCCCAGAACTCCCACGATGGGAAAAGGCGTCTTCTCCCCAGTCCTGGGACGAGTCCTCTCTCCCCACCATAGCCCTCTGTCACCCCAAACCCTCATCTCTGGCCCCACCCCAGAACCTTCACACCCCTGCACCCCAATCCTTTTCCCCAGCCCTGAGCCCCTCATCCCAGCTCTACCCCAGAGCCCGCACATCCACCTGGAAACCTCACAGCCTGAACCCAATTCTCTGCCACAGTCCTGAGACTCCTCCCACACTCCAAACCCCTCAGCCTCCCCACCACCACATAAATTCTGTTCTGCACCAATATGAAGGTGATGTGTGACACATTACCTCCACATAACAAAATTCATTCCACACACACATGGAGAAAATTAGAGGGAATGCTGTAGGGTTTGGGTTTCTTCCCTGAAAACTGATCAGCTTTGAAAAGAAACTTCCGTTAGCTAGGCTGATGTCCAGTTTTATTAAATGCAGGTCAGATTAAGAAAAAAAACTGTGGTAAAACTACTCAGACTTTACACTGGAATAACCAGGATTCATTGGCATTCAGTTGAGAGTTGTAAGAACCAATGCTGAGTTTCAGCAAAAACACATAAGAACAAAAAGCTAGCATGCTCGAGGTCAGGTGGCCAACTAAGAAGTTAATTCTGAGGGCATGTCTACACTGCAAGTGAAGCTGAGATTGTAGCATGGGCAGGCCTATATGGGCTAGCTTTAATCTAGCTAGCATGGGTAAGAACAGTAGTGAAGATGGGCTGGTATGGGCTAACAACAAGAGTATGTACCCAGGGTCCCTAGTGGGCTTATCCTCTGGATTCTAGCCTATACTAAAGCCCACTATTGTTCTTATCCATGCTTGCTAGAGTAAAGTGTATCAGTCACCCATTCACTTGCAATGTAGCCCTTCACTAAAAAAAGGAACCAAAAGTGATCTTGACAGGAAACATCTCACTACCAGACAAGGAGAGGTGTACATTGGTAAAGCTGGACCTCTATTACAGATATTATGGCCACAAATTATAACAGTAGTCATCTCATCCAGATGTGTTACCTGTTTTAATGGAAAATTTGTCTTAATTCTGTAGACCTGTTTGGAAATATCAACCTTTGATGCAATTAATACAATTTATTTACTCTTTACCCTGAGGATCAGTTGTGGGAACAATCTTTGGCATACCAATGTTTAGTGAGAGAAAGTGAGTAATGAAGGGCATTTTGATGACAGATGACTAGTTTGGTCAGCCTAGAAAAGGGACAATGGTGAACTCCACAAGGACCTAACCAATTAGGACACTGGTTTATATAATGACAGGTTATGGCAGCAATGACAGTTTCACACACATACTGTGCACACTGCTGGATTCCACTTTATATCCAATTCCCAAGACTATACTATTAAGGGCCCACTCAGGACAATCAGTGAAGACTGTTGCATAGTGGTTACTAGTGTAATTTGCAGTCAGATGCAGAGTTTAGAGGGTATGGAGCAATACAGCAACTTTCTGTGTTTCAAGAGGTAGAGTTTGGCAAGCCTCTTATGTCTACTAGAGAGTGTTTAGCAAACGTCCTTCTTGCATCTCAGTCAGAATTTGGCAAACTCACTTATTCCTGACCACTCGACATACCAAGTCTATATTATGTATCTGGATCTTTCCACCAAATACCATACCATTTTTAATCTTTATCATAGCTGAGTTAGGTCATGTGCTTAGATGTTAAATTTTCACAATCAGCACCAGTGTTCTGAGAGCACAAATTAAGTTTCTCAAGGGTTCTTTATTGCTTTTTGACTCCACCTATCAAGAGAATTTAAGGCCTTTCAGAGCTGCTAAACTTCATCTTCCTTTTCAGAAAAATCTGTGCTATTATAATAGCTATTAAAATTCACAGAAAAACTTTGTAGCTGATTCTCACTTAAGTTTTGGAGAAGATGAACCACTGCTGTAAGACTGAAGCCTGTTTCTTTTCATGTTTACTGGTTGCTAGTTTTAACAATGCAACACATATCAACTAATACATAAAAATCTGTGTACAGAACATCATTTGTCTTTGGAACAGATGTAACTGTAGCATGGCCAGAACTAGGTAGAGCTCTCAAAGTCAGTAAATCTTCCAAAGATTTAATAAAGTTCTGGCAAAGGAAATAACATTCGGTTAATGTTAGAAGTCCCATATGTCTAAAAACAGGTGGCATAGAAAAACCTCTTGTTAAAATAGATAACTATGGGGAATAATGGAATTTGAGCAGCAGGATAGAAGGCTCTTATTTTATTTTAATGGGAGTTAGGATGCACCCTTAGAGCAAGTGGCTTTTAAGCAACACATTCACTGCTGAGTATGTAGTCAAGCTTATACTTTCTTTATATCCTGCTTAACTCTCAGTGGAGTTCTGTCTGACATTTTGTGTCTGGAGCTATTAAAAACTGTTTAGCTGACACCTCAGAATGCTGAAATACTTGGTCTACGGAGTAGATAAAACATGGACCTTGGCAATGCTTATTTAGTTATTTTGTTCCACTAATTTTGGTTAACATACTCCATTTGGAGGATAACATCTCTGCAAGGACTATAGTTTGAGCATGGTGCCTGAAATATCTTTCTGCCCATCTCAGACAGTGGAAAATATGCCAGTTACCACCAGCTAATTGCAAAAGAAGCAGTTCTCAAACTTTAGCAACCCGGGGACCCCCATTTTGATTTAAACATTTTCAGGGACCCCCCCAAGTTCCCATCCCACATCTTCCTGCCCCCTGCTCACTCCGTCTCCCCTCCCCTCCATCACTCACTCTCCCCGACCCTCACTCACTTTCACCAGGCTGGGGCAGGGCTTGGGATGCAGGAGGGTGTGTGGGCTCTGGAAGGGAGTTTGAGTGCAGGCTCTGGCCATGTGGCACTTACCCTGGGTGGCTCCTGAAAGCAACCGGCACATCTCTCTAGTAGCAGCTCGTAGGCAGAGGGGCAAAGGGATCTCCATATACTGCCTCTGCCCACAGGCACTGCCCCCTCAACTCTCATTGGCCACAGTTCCCAGCCAATGGGAGCTCCAGAGTTGGCACTTGTGGCAGAGCGGGCAAGGGGCCCCTGCCCCCCCCCCCCCCCCCCCGCCCCGCCACTCCTAGGGGCCGTAGGGACGTTCCAGCCACTTCTGGGAGATGCACGGAACCAAGGCAGGCAGGGAGCCTGCCTTTGCCCCGCTGTGCCACCCGATTTCTAGCACCCATAATCTCCCGGTATAGCTTCAATAAGTCTCCGGGAAATGGAGGGGGAAGAGTTGAGGGCGGGAGAGGAAGGAGTTGATTGGGGGGTCCCCCAGACTTCCTGGATTACTCTTGGGGACCCCCAGGGGTCCGCAGACCCCACTTTGAGAAATGCTGTGCTAGAGCTTTGTGGAACACCTCTTCACTAGAAACTAACCCAAGATCAACAACTAAACTTAGAGTGCATGAGCCACTTGTTCTGATAACTTTCAGTTACTATTGATCTGCATACAGAAAATAAATATGCATGTATGGGGATTTACTACGTCTAAGCCACCTACTGGTTGCATCAGTTCTTGATACTGCATTATTTTTGGAGATTTTCTCCTGGAACAAATTTTGGATGAAAAGTAATTTTTATAAATGCTTCTATGATAGACATTTGATAGAAGACCAAGGGAGCGGTCATATTATCAAGCAAAGGCTGTTCACAGTTATGCACGTGACTTCATATTATAAAAGTCAGTCATTCTCAACCTTAATTTGATACGGGACAAGTTCTGCCGCCTTTAATCACACAAAGTGTACACTCCTGCATGAAGGAGGATACAGCCTTGTTAATTCTTGAAACATCCCCTGGGGAGTGAATCAGTGCTGCCGAACAGAAGAATTGAGGGTCACGTTAAGGATTTAACTTGTAGAGATTAGATCCTCGTGAAACACTTTGAGATCTACTGATGAAAAGTGCCATGTAAGAGCTAGGTAGTAGTAGTAGTATTGACATCAATGGGAGCAGTGAATGCTGAGCATTTGGAAATTGCATTTCAAAACAGACTTTCAGGTTAGCAGAGTACTGCTAGCTCTCATTGATCTAAACGGGAGTTGAATGCTCAGCACTACAGGAAGTTAAAATCCAGATGTCTCAAGTCAAGACCCCCAAAATAGAGGCACTCAAAACTACCCCACACACTCATAAAATGTCTTTCCCATATTAGAAAGTGAGTCAGTAATTGAACTAGAGATCTTTCAGTCTTCATGCACTAAACATAAAGTATGCTCCTTCTCTGTACACAGTTTAGAAGCTAACTAACCTAGTGAATTATTATGCAGCCAACTTCTCATGTTAGCAGCTAATAAAATTTATGTCCCATTTCAAATAATTTCATGGTGACCCAAGTGGTGATAATTCTGTGAAGCCCTTTGCTGTGTGTGTGTCCTCCTATAAAATCTGATGCAAATACTGGAGTTTTCTGTTTGTTTATTAAAGTGGATCTTGATCCTTGTACCAAAATAAGCTTATTTCATTTCAAGAAAGTTTTTTTTTTTGAAGTAAAGGTACCTTAAGCATGGAATATCAAACAAATAATATAGTGTGCTAGGGTGATAAAAATATTTTGTGCAGGAAGTATTTCAGATCTCTAATTATAAAACTTATGAACTGTTAAGCTATTGCTTTTCATATTGTGGAATAATGAAACTTTTTTACATCTTGGCAAATGGTTACATTCAAAACAATATGGGGAAGGGGAAGATAACATGAGTGTATATTTTGATGCCAATACAGTTTCTGCTGTCTGTGCAAAAAAACCAAACCAATGTTATTAGTTCTTGACTTATATTGGCACAAAAATCACATTATTCCTAGCTACCTGACTTGATGGGATTGGGCAGATGGCAAAATAACCTTGTGCAGGGGTTCAGCAAATCTCCAGATTCCCTGTACGTCCCTACTTGTTCCTCCTACCCAGTCGTCATAGTAATCACAGAAATGAGATTATACCCATTCATAACTATTGCATTACACGCTTTCAGAATGGCTGTTTTGTTTATACTTAAACAAGGACATCTAGTGGTGAAATATATGAAGTATCTGATCTATTCTGCTGCAGTTTATATTTCTGAAATTGACTGTTTAAAACACCTGTGGATATCTTTGTAATGTTTTATTGCTTTCTTTTCCCCCTTCAGACATGTCCTCATTTAACTTTCTTTTCCATTGTTGAATAGGAAGCAGCTCTGCAAACTCTAGCTTCTTCCTCTATTAATTGGAGCTGGGAAATGGAGTACTCTAGAGGCTGATACAAATAAAACCAAGAGTTCAATATTAAACAAAGGCAGACTTTACAATTGAACTAAGGATTGCATTCCTATTGAACCATGTTTAAATTCCCACTCCTTTTCCCCTCACCCCCTGCACAGAACAAGAATACAAGCAAATATTTTTCAAAACTGGCAATTAAATTTAAAGGTTTCCGTTTCTGCACATTCAGCTTGAAGCTGAGACTTGCTGATCTTCATGTTCAGCTTGAAGTCAGTGAAAGGTGCTGGTACTCAGCCTTTCCTGAAACTGTCCCAAAGTGTCAAGCGAAATACCCAGAAATTATGACAACCAAAATTAGTTGCCACTTCAGAAAATTTAGACTACAGTAGAATATTTTGCCATTTACCTGTACAACTAAAGTAAATGAGGCTGCATTCAACATTACATGTTCATGGAGCTGAACAGATCATGAATAATGGACATTCTTGATGACTACTCCAAGGAGACTTCTATCCAAGAGAACCCAAGCAAGAGATAACAGATGATGGGGATTTGGAAGTAAAAGAAAATTATACCATCATGGATTTATTTTGGGCTGCTGGGAATTTATGGTGGCTTCTAAGAGAAAGATGAAGTCTTAAGTTAAATTACTTTCCTTCACACAGATGATGTGATTAAAAACCGAGTTTCTCTGAAAAATGATTGAAGTATTCACAGACCATAACTCACTCTACCTGTCACAAGTTCTCTATTGTAAGTCAAGTCCAGAGCAATCTACCTATTTATAAAATCTTCGTTTAAAAACACTTCACACAGGATTACTCTTCTCTAGAAGTAACCCTGATTTAATAAAAGGGTTTTTCAGAAAGCTGAAAAGCAAGAATCAAGTTTTCCAAGGAGTTTAGTTATAATTTTGTTTAATAAAACTAAAACTAGCCTTTCCTGTTATATTTATGCTCTCATCATTACATATTTTAGATACTCTATGTGTTAAATGAAGCACAATCCTTATATAAACAAATGTCAACATGTTGATCTTTCAAATTGCAAAAAACAAAATGATATTGTGTGGTTGAAAGGAAACTACAATTTTGTCTTATTAAAATTTGAAAAGTTATGTACATAGCTGCAGTCTACCCTTGGAAAGTGGAGAATACATGAGACATGTGACTCCAAAAGTATAAGATGTCTGAATTCACTGTACAATAGTATATTATCTATCTCAAATATTTTTTCTTGGCTTTCCCAAATGACTTCTGTGTTTCAATTATGGCCATGACTGACTGAGCAGATGCAGTGGAGCCTTTCTCACTTATAAGATACAAATGTTGATATTGCCATGAAATGAGGTGCAGGACTTGTGGGCCAGAATAATATTTTGTTACTAGTGCAACATAAATTTCAGTTTTTCACAACTATTTTGTATAAACTTATCAAAACAAATACAGCCTCACTGAGGCTGGCTTGCATGGGAACAAACCTAACTGGGTCTCACTCTATCTCTGGATTTCTACATGAGTAATTAAGATGAGTCATACCTTCATCATAATAAGCCATATGGTGATAGCCTCCAGTTTTATGGGTATTCTGTTGTTGAAAACTGTCCGTGGGGAAGACAGCCCTCCACATTTAGTCAAAAAGTAAGAACTTGGTTTAAATGCAGTCCCGGGAGAGAGTATTTGCAAATGCAACCTTCAGACAGTTAGTTTGAATGTGATGATTGTGAGCTGACCCAGCTGACACACAAATTGGATAACCCTGATATGAAGACATTTAATTGATCCCTTATTTGCAATGCCCATGAGTAGGACCAGATTAACTCATCATTGGGCCCCAAGGAAAAACATATTTATCACACCCTACCTTCTCATGAATAACAACAAACAGTCTTACAACACACTCACCACAGGTGGGCTGGTCATGCTGTGCAGACCAAATTTGAGTGAGTGGCATTGTGACCCCCATCATGGTGAGCAGCAGTAGAAGCAGTAGCTGGTCCAGGTGGATCCATAATATAGGCAGCCTGGCTATGGTGAGTGTGTTGAATGGTTGTCTCTTGGGCCCCATGTGCTCCCCTATCTTGCCTGTGCATTAATCCAGTCTTTCCCCAGTCCAATCTTTCCCCAAACCTACATCAAAAGCCTAGGCTAGGATTTTTAAATCTGGGGGAGGGGCCCAATAAATGAACAAAAGTTAGGTACTTTCCCAAGATACTCAAACTTTCAGTGTAATGTAAATTCAAGTGGGGGTAATCTGTACTTTGTTGTAGGTGAAATGTGAGTGGAAAGTTTCTTATGGCCATGATGACCTGACCTGACCTTACTTAGACTCCAATAAACTGCCCTTGGGAAGCTATGTTGAAACATGTTCTTAATGTAAACAGGAGCTGAATACTCAGTGAGGACTATAAAAGCCCCTCAATGCCAACTAGCAGAGGGCCCTCTATCTAACTCCTACCAGGCCTGACACACTCACTACACCGAACACATTGCTATCATGGTATTTATGAATAGTGTCTTGTGAAATATCAAATGAAAGCTGGTGACACACTGGTCACTAGTAACATGGCACGAGGTATTATGTACAGATGGTGTGTAAAGAATTATGTTTGGGTGCTGGAAATAGGTGTGTTTTGGAAGCAGAATTGATAAACAAGAAATCTTGATTTACTTGTCTGCCTAAAACAGAGACCATGAAAGTTATATTTGTATCTGAGACAACTGGAAAAGCAAACTGAGAGTAGCATGGTCAGTTCACTGGAGCACAAAAGGATTCTTCAAAGGTTTACTGGATTATAATATAAAGGGGAGAAAACCCCTTTTGTTATACATCACTAAGGGAAAAAAGAGGTCAGTGCTCTTTGCATCTATGAATGGTGGGTCCCCAGCTACTGGGCTGGTGATAGTCAGAAATAGCTGTAAGTAAAAAAGCAGCTTTAAACAAAGATTACATGTGGTCCCTTAGGGCTTGATTACACTAGCACTTTATAGCACTATAAAGCCGCCATGAGCGCTAAAACTCACTACCTGTCCACACTGGTGAAGCTATAGCTATAGCCACAGAGCGCTATAAGTCCACATTTATACCAGTCCTGGTAATCCTCCCTTCCCAGAGGATTAACAGCTATAGTGTATTGAGTACTCTGTATTATCTCCAGTGTGAATGGGTATTTACAATATATCGCTTTGAGTGATCTCTGGAGACGCCCCTAATCCATTTAAGGCAATTGACATCTCTTCCCTTTGTTTTGAACTCGGCCGGAGGAATGCGGAAGTACGATTTCAGAGTTTCTCTCTTAACTTGGCAAGTAAGCAATGCAAATGTTTACGGAGTGAGCCTGTTTGAAATAGAAGACTAGCAGGCTCTATATTTCAAAGGGAATTTGTTGACACATTCTCAGCACACCAAAACTCCACTCGCTCTCTCCGTCCACATACACACAATACGTTCCCCCTCACCCCCCTCGTTTGAAAAGCACATTGCACCCAGCTGAATGCTGAGATAGCTGCCCATAATGCACCACTCCCCATGCCGCTGCAAGTGCCGTGAATGTGGCCACGCTATACCACTGGTGGGTCTCAGTGTGGACACGCTATAGCGCTATCCTATAGCTTTGTACAAGGGCAGGTATAACCAAAACCGCTATAAAGCTGTAAGTGTAACCAAGCCCTTAGAAGCATATTATACTTTTGTTTGTAACCATTTCTATTTCTATTCTGTCTGCTTAGTATCACTTATACCTCTGTTCTTTATTCATTAAACTTATTCTTGTTTCATTATACACTCAGAAGTTATAGTAAAGTGAGATGTGCATCCTCAGCTGAGCCACTAGGCTAGTGTTTATTCTGTCCCTTCCAACTTGGTATTTCTGTAACCGTCCAGTGGCAGGGACTGGATACTGCAGAGGCTGCTCTTCCATGGAGTTTAAGAACTGGGGGTAAAAAGCATTACCTTCAATGCAAGGAAAGCACTAGCAGAGCCATGAGGAGTTTGTTGGACTGACTAACAGCGCAGAGAGTCAGTGCTGGCACACAGTTCAGGAGCAGCAAATCTCTTTCTCACTGAGGCAGAGAAATAATAAGGTGACTTACAGCTCTGAAAATCCTGAGAAAGCATCACACCAGTGTATATGTGGATTACCACATCTGATCTACTTAATTTCTGTACATGATTTTTGAATAGTTCAGAACACTGAACCTCTTCTGAACATATAGAATTATTCTTCATGAATTTTAGGGTCCATTCTTTAAGTGGCTATTTCTAGATTTTTCAAAAGTAATGTAAATGCAGATAATGAAAAGCTTTTGGGTAACATGTAACTGTTTTTCAACTTGCATCTATAAAATTTGCATAAAAAGTTCTTACCAGTCTTTGTCCAGCATTCAACAAAAGATAAAATGGTTGTCCTTATGTCCCCGTACAAAATGTTGTTTGCTACATGAATGATTATTTGCAGTACTTTCACCTCCCAGATATTTAAGAAATCACCTAGAGGCATTTGTTCTGGTAGTAGCATAATTGCCCATATCTTATTGCAACTTAGAATGAGTTTCTTTTTGGAGCTGTTGGCAGCTAAGCAGTAAGATCAAATTTAGACACAGAATGTTGTCAAACAGCCAATAAACCCACTAACCAGGTGTAACAATCTCAGTTTAAGTGGTCCTTGTTAAAGATGTCTAGAGTTAAACTGAGGAGAGACAAGTATAAAAATTGGCCATGATAATTTCCAACTACTTTAAACTTGTAGCAGCTCTCGCATTGCATAAAGAGATTAAGGTGTACCTCAGGAGAGCTAATCCTTTGGAGATAGTCCATTATGGAATATTTTGCCTTTAAGGCTAAGGCTTTTGGGGTTTAGGAACAGATGCTACCTTGATTTTCAAGGCACATATAGACTGAAATTGGATTCAAGTTTTATTTAGATTCAGATTACATTTAAAAAAACCCTTAACTTGTGTATTTAATCAAGGAATGCTGTTCAAATAAAAGTTAAATCAGGCTTTTGAAAGAGCTCTAATGCATTCCCAACAGAGTAGGGGTTAGGGGATGAAGGAAAGGGATTGAAATAGACAGTTTTTGAAAACCTGGGTTAAACCTGAAGTAACTGATACAAGTTAGTAACGGTACTCAAGAATCATAGACTCATAGAAGATTAGGGTTGGAAGAAACCTCAGGAGGTCATCTAAACCAGCCTACTACTCAACCAAATCAGGGCCATCCTATCTATAAAGATGATTTTACATTAACTTGCAGCTTAGATCTTCAAGCTGGTTTTCAAAATGGGTAGTTAAACTCTTCTTGTTCAAGAATAAAAACATAGATGATGCGTGTTGATCTGCCTACTAAGACTGAGTCGCTATTAAAAGCTGCCTGCAACTTGAATAGAAGTGCTCGCAGCTAAACCTCTTTCTTTCAGGTCCGATTGTACAAGTTGGTGCAGGCCTCTGCCAAGTGCTGAACATCTCTGCTCCCATTTAAGTCAAATGGAAACTAAAAGTGGTCAGCCACTCACACCTTTGGTACCAGAATGAGACTACAGCAGCAATGACTTATCGGCTTGAATGATTCAACCTACAGTGACCTGATATTTGATTTTTAATACTTTATCTGGGGTCCTAGCAGAGAAAAATAAATCAGCCAAATCCTAAAGATTGAGAGCCTATGTAATCAGACTGCCAGAGTTGGCACTGGTGTCCTAAGGGTTTTCACACTAGCCCAGGTCCATCTCTGCTTGCAGAGTGAAGCTATTTGGGTAGACATCAAAGCTCTTCCAGAGACCTTAGATGCTTGTGGGCTGATTATCAACACCTGGTTCAGTTTTCCAAGGGTTGGATCATAGAGCAGTTGCCTGTATAGAGGTAAATAAAGAGGTCAGGCAGTCAAATTGCCAATAGTTTGTTTTAAAAAATGCTGCTTTATTTAAGAGCAGAGAAGCAAGATTAAAATTTAATCTAGACCTTGAAGAAAAGGAAGCATTTCAATTTAATAAACCAGGCTCAATGCTTAAGTCTTTGGTGTGGTGTGCCATCAGTAACGTGGTGGTCACTTTAGAGCTACCAAGCAGAAAGAACCAGTTAGCTGTTAGCCCTCAAATGTTGCCCCTTTAAAAGAGTGTTTCAAAGTGAAGTCCCACGACATCACTCCAAATTTTTGTGATTAAAGGAGTGTCCAGATACTTGGTCTAAAAACACGAGGGCATGTGTCCGTGCTCCCAGCCCTGCTTGTTCGTTGATTGGGTAATCTTAACTGACTGCATTTTTTCTGGAAAAAATGTGTTACTTTAGTTTACAGAAATCTCAGCTTAGTAAAATATTTTGCACTTTAACTGTGAGTTGCCACATGTAGCTATACTGTTCTATATAAGTTTCCACCACCCTCATCCCCATAGTAGCTGGGCGCCTTCCAGCAGCACATTAGTTGACATGGCTAACATCTGTGACATGTAACTTTTTCTTCCTTTCTCACTAGGGGGAATTGTGCAGGCTGTGTAGTTTAATGCTGTGTGGGGTAGACTACTGTCTGCTGCACAGACTAACTTCACCCTTACGGTAAAAAGTTCCAGTGTGTCTGATGATCCAAAATGCTGACCAGTCATTATCCCAGGGATTGAGGTGACTTTTGAGATGTGCTGGGCCCCTGTCATTATGATAAGGATAGACCCTGAACTTAACTCAGTCTATGGGAAGTTAGTATGGAGGACGGGACAGCTTTAACATGTTTTCAATAGACTATGATGCTGAGGAGATGCACTGAAACTTTTTGTGGTTGTTGGACTTTATGCTCACATACACTACCTTGCCGTAGTCCACACAGGAGTTTATAAAGGCTACATGAGAACAAGACAGGTCACCATCTGCTAGGTTGGGTTGGAGTCACATAGCCAACAAAAGATAGTTAAAAGAAAGCATTCCTAAACTACAGATCAAATTAATTAACTTTGGGTGTGTGATTTAAACCAAAGGGTACTGCACTGTGGCTGAAAACTCTCTATAGTATTCTTCTCTTCCTACCAGATTTATGTCTATCATGCTCAGTTTCAGCTGCAACTAGCTGTTCATCCATCCATGAAATGAACTCATCCAAGCACTAAGCTAACTGGGTAACAGTGGCGTTGTTATATAGTGGAAGATGAGTCAAATTGTGTATGAACAGCATACTGCTGTCACTTGAATCTATGTCACCTTATTGGTTCATCTACTGGCTGTTGAATAGGATCCGACAGTGGACTGATCATTGTGGGATTCCAGAGGTGAGGGGTCTAGCAGTGGAGGTTCAGTTTTTCATCACTTTTCCTTTGGTGTGTCCTCCTAGGAATGACTAACCATCTTGGTATGTTCCTTTGAACTCCTGCCACCTCTCTCAGGCAGGGCAGCAGTATCTCATGATCAGCAGTGTTAAATACTGCAGCGAGGTCCAGGGGAATGAGACTAGATGTCTCCCCACCATCCACTGGCAGTAGGAGCTGATCCATCAAGCCCCTGAAGTGATTTTCCTTTCCCATGTCTTGAATCAAGATAATGGTTGGTCTAGGATAGAACAATAAAAATGTAGGGCTGGAAGAGACCTTGAGGGGTCATCTAGTCCATCACCCTCTGCTGAAGCAGGACCAAGAGAACATAGACCATCTCTGATAAGAACACATTGGATAAATACCTAAGATTGCTTATGATGGGAATTTCACAAACTCTCTTGGAAGCCTATTCCAGTATTTAACTATCTTTAGTTAAAGTTTTTTTCCTAAAATCTAACCTAAATATCCATTGCTGCATATTAAGCCATTACTTCTTGTCCTACCTTCAGTGAACAATTGATCTCCATCCTCCTTAAACATATTTGAAGACTATTAACAAGTCCCCCTTCAACCTTCTTTTCTCAAGACTAAACAAACCCAGTTTTTTCAACCTTCTCTCATAGATCAAGTTTTTTAAGCCTTTTATCATTTTTGTCCCTCTCCTCTGGACTCTCTCCAATTTGTCTCCATCTTTAACTGGACACTATTAATATCTTGAACTAGGCTTGTAGCAGATTTCTGTTACCAATCTGCCTAAGGTCTCAGGTGATCAGTCTGAGACCGCAGGACCATTTTGGGGCAGAGATAAAGGAATACACCAAATGACTAAATTTTAAAGCTTTATTAATAAAATAATACAATAACAGCGGTGAGTGCTGGGATTGCTCCCATGTCACTCAAAGGAAGGGGAAAAAAGCATCAGTGCCCGAGCCCTAACCCACTTTCATATTCACACACGCACAACCCAAAGCTGGCCAAGCCTCGGTGTAACATCAGAAGAAGTGGGGAAGAAGGGTGGACGGAAGCTCTGCCCTGTGCACAGGTCGTCCAGGGTCCACTGTTATCTCCAACTTGCTTCTGCTCTTGGGAGGATTTTTAAGTCCTAGATGTTCCTGGGGGCATCTTGGTTGGAGGCCCCTCCCCCGCCTTCGTTTCCCAGGCTTTTGTTCTCTGCCCCAGTCTGAACCAGCTTTCCACAGCTTCCTCAACTCCCCCAAAACCAGCTTCAGGGTTACAAGACAGACTGTTGATTTTCAATTTGCTGACCTTTGCTGTCTCCCTCATTTTCGCAGCTCCTGCAGTTTTTGTTCTGTGATTCTCCTTTCTCACAACAGGGCAGGTTTGAGATCTTGGCCCCGCATCTTTCTTGCAGGTAGCAGAGAATCTGTTGTGTGCAGTGACCATGCACTGGGGCCAACATCTTATCTTCGGACTGAGCTAGCTGAAGCGTCAACTTAACTCGTTCTTTTCTCCCCTCGAATTTCAATCCAGTTGGTTTCTGGACTCATTTATGGCCTAAATTAGTCTCTGTGAGGTGTCACACATGTGGAGGGCCAATTTGGCAATATATTTGAGGGTGGATGTGGCCACTGTGAGACCCATGCTTGTGACCAGTCCCACGGCCTTTTTCAACTGGCCTTCTGGCTATTTTCTCTGAGCTTGCTTGGGAATAGTTGTCTAGATTTGAGGTATTCAAAGTGAGTTTCTTCAGTGTACATAACCTGCTTGTCTGAAGGAGGCAGGCAAAACTTTTCCCACCTAGGTGGAGTAGTTCTAGAAATCCTATCTAAAGGCAAGCTTAAAATGTTAATAGCATGTGTAAGCCCTTTGAAAAGGAAATGTGCATACTTTGGGCATGGTGGGAAAAGTTGTGTAGATTTAAACTACAGAGCAGTTGCATCTTACACAGGGGTTACATTCTAAAGTCAGCACGTATAGTCACTACAGGTACAGTATTTGTTGTTTTTCTCTTCTTCTTTTTTTTTTCTGAGCATGCATAGTTGAATTTGCACATGTTAAATGAGCCTATGATGTGACTTCACTGTATTTTGGAAGACAAGATACAAGTTTCATGAGATACCTTTTATTATCTCGCCCACCTTATCTCCTAATATCATGGGATTGACATGGCTACAACAATACTGTGTAAGACATAAGGATGGCTTCCTTCACCTTTAATATGTTTTAAATACACTTATGTTTCAGTTGCTACTTGGTAGCACATCTTCAGTACCATCTCAGGTCACCTAGCAAAGTTACATTAATCTTAATGCTTAAAACTTGAAGATTCTTATATAAAAATACCCACATTTCAAATAATTCTACAAAGATTTTGACAGTTGTCTTTTAAACCACATAGGTAGCTCTATGTGCCCACTTTCTTGGGTGGTGAGTCAATCTCAAAATAGCAGTACCTGATGTTTGTACAAGTTTCTCCAACTTTACCATAAGTATAGACAACATTGTACTAGATTGCCTTGTGAATCACTTCGCTACATAATCACAAGCATGAAAACTACCTGGGTCAACTTAAGATACCATGTGGTAACTACACCAATTTGTTATAGGGAGAAGCAGCTGTTGGTACTTTGACATAGCTCCTGTTCAAAATCAGACTACACTAGTGGGGCTGGCTTAGCTGCTTCCACTTGTTGATCTTTATACTTGAACTCCACTGTCTCTCTCCAGGCATCCAACTTTATTTAGAGTGATTAGCCTGGATGTGTTAAAGCAATGATGTGGAGTCAGCTCTGAACAAATCACCAGTAAGTGCTCAGAGATCATAGTTCAAATTGACTCAGTAATTATAGAATGCCATTGCCTCGGGTTAACTATAGTATTATGGACAAAACTTTCAAGTTGCTGCTCAAAGCTTCCATTGATTTAAATAGAAACTTTGCCTGGGTAAGATGTTCTTTGACCTTAAGCATGTAAGACCCAAGATGTTACTTTGTACATTACAATATTCTCATTATATTTCTGAAGAAATAAATGTCAAAACTTCCACTTAAACTAGTACTAGCTGGTGAAGCACTAATAACAATGGCATGCAGCATTACTAGTATCCTTAAAGGGGAGGAAAGTGGCCATCCTTATAGTTGTCAACTAAGCCTAGTGTAATATTGAATATATTCCATAGAAGGACAATATATTTAAGAGCTGCTTTAAATACTGAATTAACCTTTGTTAGCCAATGCATTTTGCAACTGTCTGGGTGATTGGAGTACATTTTTACAATGTCAGGAAAGCCAAGGCACCTTAATACAGCAGTTTAAAACAAAACTCTGGATGAGTGCGTATAGATGGTGGCAAACATTTAACATAAAATAGAAGCTGGCACCCAACAATTATAGCATATAAGCACAACTGCCTCTCAAACAGAAGAACACACTGTGTTCCAGCTCTAGAAATACATTCAATTCCAGATAGTTTTCCCTAAGGCAAGGGGGAACTTGACTCATCATCCCTAAGAAATACTTTCCACTGAGAAAGCCTGGTCATGGCTAACCTTTGGGTTCACCCTCTTAAACAGGTGGAAGAGGTTTTTCCAACATTCTGTTCTTGAGGCTGGCTTTGCACTTTGGGAAAGACCAGCTGTTCCAGTTGTAAGGTGGTAGTTCTGCATCTGCTGCTGTAGACCCCACCTCTCTCCACTCCATCTGGCTGCTAAAATGAAAGTTTCAATCTGCTACCCTTTGTTATTCATGAGGCGGTCCGATCTCCCAAATGGCAGGAGGAATTTAGGTAGCAAATCTGCAGTTCCTCAAATGAATTTTTTTTACAAGTAATTGACATTTCAGTCTTCCAAATAAACTTGACTGTATGCTTTAAAATTAATCATAGGCTGAGATTTTTTTTAGTTGGTGTTAATCCAGAAGGGACAACTGATTTAAATCATAAATTATTAAACTTTCAACCTTCACTCACTAAATTGGCAGTCAAAATGTAGGCTCAAAATAAAATGCTAAAGGTATTTGGGGAGGGCGAGAAAGTGCTTAAAGCAAAGTGCTTAACTGCTTTAAAAGGTACTTTTTTCTAAACTGAAATTTATAAACAAATACTAAGTGTCATTACTGTGAACCTTAAATTTGTATTACTGCTCTCTGTGCTAGACAGACTAAAGCACTTAGTATGTAAAAAGTTGGTAGGCAGCATTCAAGAAAATTGTAAAGCCAAGTCTGTTATAGCAACATTTTACAGCTGTTGAATACAGAAGCACAGATACTGGCAGGCTGTGCAAGAAACATATTGTACATCAGTCTAACCAGCAAATTAGCTACATGAATGGCATCTGATTTTCCTCTGTGAATAACTCTCCCTCAGAAAACTTATTTCAATGACTCTTAACATAGGCAAAATAGCAAATGGGAAATAATGAAAACAAATGAGTCCTTAAACTTCCTGAAAGTAGTTGAGTGATGTCCTGGAAAGCACATATTGATGTAGTGGAGTGATTAGGAGTTTAAACATTAGATTATTGGTTTTATTGAAGGAGAAACTGACAAATCACCATCTTTACAAAAGCTATCTTTTGCCAAAACAGGGCTAACTAGACATCAGCCATTTTTTTCAATCGATGGTTTTGAAATCAAACTTTCCATTATTTCTAAGCTTTAGCTATAGAAGTCTTGTGATAGCTATAACGAAAGGGTTCCTCTCCTTGATTATGGGTATTTGCTCATAGAAATGAATTTTTGTCCATTCTCATAATTTTATCAAGTATCTGATGGAAATAATTAGTATTAAAATCTGAGGAACTAGAGTGCTCATTGTAAAGATATATTAGTCAGATGTAAGTAAAGTCAGCTCTTTAATTTCTGATTGGTCTGGTTTCATCCCCAGATGCTATCTTATTGAGCACAAACAATAGAAACTCAAAGGGGCAGAATTAAGGCTACGAAGGTATCTATAATTATGGCACTCTTTCTGGATTCTTGACTCTACAATATAAATTTTCTCAGCATAGCTGAACATACTGCATCCAAAGATCTACTTTTCATAATCTGTGCCCTGCGCACTGCAGAGCAGATTAGTATTTATACAAATATACTAAAAATACTACGGGAGCAGTCCAAAATGTAACAACTCACAGGAGTGTGGTTGCAGTGATTTAGGCCATTATTATATAGTTTTGCAGAGATTATCATGGTTTCATAAGGGATTACCTTGGTTTCGCATTTGACTTTTTTCTGTGCTGCTACCTTTCTTCATGGCAGATAAAAATGCCACAATCTTTAGTTTTCAAATTTTCAGCCTGTTAGTAGGTTTGAAGTTGAGTATAAAAGAGATTGCATATATGTTGATCATGTCTAGTTTGCACATGAAGCAATCATGCATGCCCACTAGAAAGTTTCACTTCAAGATAAGCTGTGCTGAAGACAAGAACAAACAGCTCTAGTTTTGAGATTGCCAAGCCTGACATTATATTTTAGTGTAGTGTCTTTATCACTTTGTGAGATCGTAACAGATGATACTATACAGCACAAACTGAGTGGAATGAATTTAAAATGGATATTTTCCTAGTGCTTTTGGCTATTTGACTTTTCCTGAGTAACTCATGACTAAAGGGTCAATTCTTTAAATCCTCTTGACCCTGGTTGTAGATTTAAACCATTAACTTTTTTGAATTTGGATTAAATTAGTGTCTAAAATATAGTTTTGAACATCTTTCAATAGCTTCAGATGACATATACAAAAAACAGTTGTGTTTTTTCAAAGTATTTAGAAATGGTAGTAACTTTCCACAAACTGTAGCAATTAGTATAGCTAAGATTTAAGATGTTTCAAGATAAAATGTTGCTAGTAGAATGAGGACATTTTTAAATGATAGTGATTTACCACTGATATTAATTCTTCAGAAAACTGAGTGCAAGGATAGAAGTTATATTACATACTGTTGTATACACTTTATTCTGTCCCTTGTAAATGAAATTGTTGTAGAGTATTAGCCATTCAGTACATTTATATTTGAAGATGGAATAGCTTAGTTGACTGGGTATAGCATAATGGTCAATACAGTGGTTGTACAAAGGTATGTAAAGCAGTTCACAAATTAATTACATCTCGTTACTTGTTCCCTAACTACAGGTAATACCACAGGAAACTAACCAAAAGTAAGTTCTGATTGAGTGAAGTGCTGCCACTACATCTTGAAGTAATAGAAATCTTTGCTATCTAACTATACTTTGTAGTAAACATATGAGTAGGTGTGAATGAATTCAGGAATTTGTTGGCTGTAGTGCTTCTGTAGCAAGGCTTAACTCTAACAGCCCTTGTAAAAGACTCAGTCATATAGCTTATTTATGCCTGAGGTGATAATAGTGTGATAATATCAAACTGAAAAAGGAACACTTGAGTTAAATGTAACTTGCTAAGAAAACGCTACTGGAACTGAGGAACTCTGTGGAGCCAAAAATACTGCAGCCAAAAACATCTAGTCACCTGGGCAAATTAATTATGTGGATAATAAATGAATTTCAAGTTTGAAAAACTCTAGAATATTTTCAGAGCACCTTCCAGGCACAAGGCTAAGATGAAATACAATGCTGGACATAATTTTATCTCAAATATTTTAATATTAAAGCCTCGCTTTTTCTCTTTTTAGTGGTATAAGCTATTTTAAGTGATAACATTTTAAATCTTTTGACAATCTAGTGCACCTGAAAGAAGAGTAAAACTGAGCATTAAGTTGAACTTCCACTTTTAAGATGTGGGTACTAATGTACACTCTGCCTCTACTACACAGGAGAAAATATCCCTATTGCTACATTAGTTATTATGTCACATGAAGTTTTCCATTATGCTATAGTTTTTTAACATATGGTGGTGAGATCCAATACAATGCCTGGATAATTGTCCCAGCCTTAGTTAGGGCATTTAGGTTTTAGTACAACATAAATACAGTGTTACATGGAATATTATAATACAGGAACATAGACTCATAGGACTGGAAGGGACCTCGGGAGGTCATCTAGCCCACTCCCCTTCACTCATAGCAGGACTAAGTTATCTAGACCATCCCTGACAGGTTTTTGCCTAACCTGCTCTTAAAAATCTCCAATGAAGGAGATTCCACAACCTTCCTAGGCAATTTATTCCAGTGCTGAACCACCCTGACAATTAGAAAGTTTTTCCTGATGTCATTGATGCAATTTAAGCCAATTGCGTCTTGTTCTTTTTAACCTCTGAGGATTGGACACTTTTTCTCCCTCCTGCTTATAACAATCTTTTATGTACTATAGCCTAATGATAGGAACTAGTCTGAAAGTCAAGTTAATTAAAAGTTTCCAAACTTCTTGGAAAGATACTAATGGCATAGATATTATTGAGAACTGATTGTCCTAATGACAGACCACCCATCACTCATGCTGAACCTGAGAGCTCAAAGCCAATCAAGAGCTGGACTGACTGGGTGGAAACTGATCCAATTTAGTTAAGCTCTGATAATGTGCACTGCCCTTTATCATTCACATCCTATGATTATGAAGAAATTATCTGAAACAAAATCATACAATAGAGGCTTTCCTCATATTGTAATGCTGACTGTTACTCTGTCAGAATTATGTACAAGTATTCACTACAAAACAGCCTCATTCTGTTCAATGATCAGTTCACAGATCTGTATATAACGTAGAATGCGAGCGAGTACGACTATTATACCAAAGATCTAAATATCATAGCTGAGAAATGTAGAAGCTAAAAGTCCCAATTTGATGAGTTAAAAACATCTAAAATTGAGCAGTAGCTCTAGTAACGCAGATTACAAAAAATAATGCAAATGGCATTTTAAGTCAAAACTCAACTTTCTTATTGTTTGTGTTTAACAGGAGCAGGATCCTGTATAACAAATTTTGGAGTAGGCACTGGCTCAAGTGTATGCTCAGTCTGAATCTGTAAAAGTCTCCTTCATGTCCAAGCTGTAGGGGCCAGACTTCTTGAGTTGAAGGAGCAAGCCTGGGCCAGGGCAGATGTCACATAGCACACTCTGTTGCCCCTTTTTGAACTTTTCCAGTTCCACTATATCCTTTTTGAGATGGACCTGGACACATTAGTCAAGGTGTGGTGCAGCAAGAATTTATATAGTGGCATTAGATATTTTCTGTCTTATTTTCTCTCCCTTTCCTCATCATTCCTAACATACTGCCTTTTGACTGCTGCTGTGCACTGTGTGGAAGTTTTTGGGTAACTATCCATGGTGACTCAAAGATCTCATTTGTGCATGCTACTAGCTAAATTAAAACTCCTCAACAGTATATATACATATTATATATACTAAATTACTCAAGATAGCTTGAGTGTGAAGAGTTACAAGGGAAATCTCTTAAAACTGAGTGACTGAGCAACAAAATGGCAAATGAAATTCAACACTGATAAGTGCCAAGTAATGCACATTGGAAAAAAATAATCCCAG
>ML677354.1:5804823-5839954 GCA_007922305.1 Dermatemys mawii
CTGGGATTATTTTTTTCCAATGTGCATTACTTGGCACTTATCAGTGTTGAATTTCATTTGCCATTTTGTTGCTCAGTCACTCAGTTTTAAGAGATTTCCCTTGTAACTCTTCACACTCAAGCTATCTTGAGTAATTTAGTATCATCTACAAATTGTCCCACCTCCAGCGTTCACTCCCTTTTCCAGATCATTAATGAATAAATTGAACAGCACAGGTCCTAGTACAGATTCTTGGGAGACTCTGCTGTTTGCTTCTCTCCATTGTGAAACTGACAATTTATTCTTACCATTTGTTTCCTACCTTTTAACCAATTACTGATTCATGAGAAGACCTGCCCTGTTATCCCATCACTGCAGGTATGTATATATTTTAAGACGTATGAAAGGTTTCTGTAGTGTTAGAAAATGTTGCTATATAATAAGAACAGTGACACTATGGTCCCAGTATCATTTAATTTTCAGACAGTTGTATGAAAATTGGGTTCAATATTTAAAAGTGCCCCAGCATTGCTAGCACTTTAACAGTACAGCATTAGTTTCTTGATAGAAAATAAAATTCCTGTCCTTAAATTACATTTTATGAACAGAGGTGTTTCATAATTGATGATACAAGGCCATTTTCTCTGATACTTTCCCAGAAGTTAATACACACGTAAGAACAGGAAGGTGTTCAACCCCTAATCTATCACACTGAGGAGAGCAACTTTGTCTTCCTGCTGTTTTCCCTTGGCTGCTTCTATATTTTGGTTCCCATGGCCTTGCAATCCTCAAGGTTTCCTATTTTCCATTTCTGTGACCCATTTAGCTGTACATTCTTCATGAGAATAAACAGCATACGGTGAGTTTGCAACTCTCACTGCCCATGCCAGTATTGATAAAACTATTACATATTTGTATTCTTATATTACACAGCAATTCCATGTCCATCACATCTTTTATGAAAGACACTTAGAAGGTGTGGTGTCCATCTGTCATATACAAATCCAATATGATAGAAACCTTACTTAATGAATTAATATTGAAAAATCTCTATTTATGATGAACAACTTTGTCTCCTGGACTGACTTTTCTTAAATGAAGCAGAAGGTAGTATATAAGACTAATTAGTAATAACCAGCACAGTCCTGAGGGTAATTAATGATGTTTTCACCATAATGCCTAATGAACTCATGTTTTCCAGACAGAGAAAATAAACTGTCTCTAAAGGGAGTGCTGTGTGGAGTCAGTAATATAAGCACAATGTAATTTCTTCATTGTAAAAAGTGGTATAAAGCCCTGCCAGAAATTAATTTCACTTCTCTAAACTAGATATATAATAGAATTGGATTTTAATTGCTATCTAGCTTTTAAAGAAATGACATTTGAATTCATTAGAACTAATATATTATAGATAAGTGAATGCACAATATTTACCATGCAAGTTACCCCATGTTAAGCAAACTTAGGCAAAAGAGGATTTGGAGTGTTGGAACGGACAAGATCTTCATTGGTGCTATCTGACTGAGAGAATCAGTCTTAGATAAAAGCTTCATGCTCTGGAAAGAAATGGGGCTGCAACCAACATATGCCTAGGTGACCATATTTCCCTGTGCTGAATACAGAACCCTGGGTTAAATAATTTGTATTCAAGTTTGTTCAACAGCAATCAATCATACAAATGTTCAAATAAACATCAAGTTGACTGAGCCCCTGTTAAAAAGAAATACTGCCTAATTGGATTATTTTTATTTGCCCTCTAATCTTTAAGGCTTTAGGGCTCACAAGGAGAGGGATAACATCCCCCCTACCCCCCCACACAGACTCCCATTCACCTCTCTCACATGGGGAGGAGGTGAGGGAGGGTGACTGACCAACCTTATCCTCCCTGCCCAGCACTAGTTACCCTCCATGCCTAGCGGGGATGGCCCCGCCTCTCCTGGTATCTGGCACCACATCTTCCTGAGGAAACACTTGGGGCGGGAGGGTGCACACAGGGTCACATGCCCCCCATCCCCAGATTTCTGCCATCAGAGTTCACACCAGAAAGTGACCAGCAGCAGCCTTTCAGCACTGTGGAGGAGGGAAGGGACAGGAGCTGCTTCCAGCTGTGGGGCAAGGGGAAGGGATGACCTGGCTTATGTCTTTGTAGAGCTCGTCTCCCCGCCACCCCACCACTCCCGTGTGGCTGGAAGCAGCTTGTCCCTTCCTGCCTGCACAGTGTCAAAAGGCTGCTAACACCTCCAGGCTTCTGCTGGCCACCAACATAACCCAGCTGTTACCCGCACAAATTCCTCTATCCCTTCCACACTATAGGGACACACACCTTTACCCAGTTCTATAGTGTGGAAGGGATAGAGGAATTTGTGCGGGTAACACAGCCACCTCTTGTCCCCTGGCTACAGCGCAGGCAGGAAGGGGTTAAGCCCTAAGGATGCATTGTGCACCAGCTCCCAGGGAACCTGACTGCAGGGGCTTCAGTGAACCCGGCTAGAGAGGTGGCTCAGCAGAAGAGGACGCCTAGGGGACAGAGCACCCTACACTCACTAGGGCAGGACTCTGCCACTCCAGAGCTTAGCAGAGGGGTGGAGAGGCTTCCTCATGCCTGCGCTGTGTGGTGCTTTGGCACATGCAGGGCTCAGCTCTTCCTGGCCAGCACCCTCGGCCAGAGGATCTTGGGCTTTCCCAGGGTGCCAGCCCAGCCAGAGGCAGTGCGGGAAGGAAGGAGGCTGCTGGCCAGGCTGTTGGTGAGCTCAGTGCTCCACCCAGGGGCTGTTTTTCACATAGTGCTGGGAGCAGGATGTACCCTGCCAGGAGGGTTATAGAGGACCAGCGGGGCTGGGGGTAGAATGGGAAAACCAGGGAGAGGACAGCAAGAGGGGGAGCACTTATGCGTGGGCAGCAGAGGCAACATGTAACCAGCCTGTCCGCACTCATCAGTCACTGCAGCTCACAGCCAGTGCCAGCTGGAAATGGGACAGGCGGCAGGGCCCTGCAGGCTGAGAGCTGTCACACAGCAGGCACTGAGCTGACGGACCAGCAGGGGAAGTGGCTGGTCCCGCCTACTGCATCTTCGCCCTGCCACTAGCCTTGCACACCCACCCCCATCATCAGCCACTGGACCCCACCACTCACCACTGGTGGGTGGTGAGCAGAGATCTGGCCAGCAACAGGACCCACCAGTACTGATGGGAGGGAAATAGAAAATATGGGACAATTTGCCCGTTTTTAAGAAAAGGTCAGGACATCTGCAAGAAGGCTTAAATATGGGACTGTTCCTTTAAAAATGTGACATCTGGTCACCCCACATATGCCCCTCTTCCCTGAGAGCAAGGTTTTTAGAAGTATAGAACCTGGGCAAAGGGGTATAGAAGGGTGTCATGTAAGTAGTTAGGTAGATCAGGTGCGCCAGAGGTCATGATCCATGGAACAATATCTGTATTAAATGACTACGCAGACACCCTTGTGGGATTAGAGGATGCAGAGAGGTAAGGAGTATGCAGCAGAGTGGCTGTTATTGCATGCCCCATAGTTCAATTGAGTCTCAATCCTAGTTACTAGGCACAAGGAAACGGGAGGAATCTGGCTCTGGGGCAGGGATCTCAAACATGTGGCCCGCGGGCTGCATGTGGCCTGTGAAGCCCTTCCCTGTGGCCCGCCAAGCTCCTTGGTGTCCCCCACCACCACCATAGCAGTTTCCAGGAGGGAGGGGCCAGAAACGGAGGCTTCTCTACTGCCTGGCCGGGCCACTGCCGAGCCCCGACTTCCAGGTGCTGCTGCTGCAGCTTCAATGAATGAGCTGTGGTGGCGCTTCCCAGGAGCCCTCTGCTGCAGCGGCCAGGAGCGGTAAACCAGGCTCCCCACCACCCTCCCATCTCCCTCTGCGAGCTGGCGACAAGTATGAGTGGGGGGAGATTTGAGGAACAGGGAGCTGGGCAATAGTGGTGAGTGGGTAGAGATTTTGGGATGGGGCACAGGGAGCTGGGTTATGGGGGTAAATGGGGATGGGAAACAGGGTTATGAGGATCAGTTTGGGAGAGGGAGACTTTATAAAATTACAGTTGATAGGCTGAGATGGGCTGAAATTTGTCAGATTTATCAGCATATTACATTTGAAAAAAGCTTGAATCATCTGAGGCTGGTAATTTCTTGTTAAATTAGACTTGTTTGCTTGTGTTTCCAGCTCTGGACTTCCTATATTGCTCTTGCTTTGTTTGCCAAACAGATGTTGGCGGTGCCTAGGGCTTTCCAGGAAGGAGCGGGGAGCTGTGTGCTCAGAGGAGGAGGCAGGGCAAGGGCGGGACCTCATGGAAGGGGTGGAGTGGGGGCAGGGCCGGGGGCAGCGAGGGGGGCGGGTGTCAGTGATGCAGCCCTCGGGCCAGTGCACTAGTCCTCATGCGGCCCTCATGGTCATTTGAGTTTGAGACCCGTGCTCTAGGGCATCTATAGAAAGCAGTAGGAGTAAGAGCTTTTACTAACACCAAAGACTCTGCCATAATGGTCTTGGAGCTAATATTCCCCCATACCGCACAGGATATGACACCAGTAAGGGACAGAACTCTCAGTTGCAATTCACAAAAGATGAATAGCTATTACAAAATGGCACAGTACATCTACATGGGGATAAAAGCCCTGCAGCATGGTTGCGGCTGACCTGGGTCAGCTGACTCCTGCTCGTGAGGCTTGAGCTATGGGGCTAAAAATTGCTGTGTAGAAGTTTGGGCTGAAGCCAGAGCTCTGGGACCTCTAACCTCACAGGGTCCCAGAGCTCAGGCTTCAGCCCAAGGCCAAACACCTACACAGCAATTTTTCATTCCCTGAATCTGAGCCTCAACCCCATGAGCCCTCCTCAGTTGACCTGAGCTAGCCGTGGGTTTTTTATCCCCATGTAGACATATCCATAGTGAGGGGCAGACTATTATGGTTGAGTTAATTTATAAGCTAGTTCAGAACTAATGCTAAGACAAAGTCAAATTTGACAAAGTAAAAGGGAACTTTCAAAGATTTGTCTGTTTGTTCTGCAACTTGACTTCTTTAACAGCCATTTGTGCAACTGGGATACAATTTAGCAATGTAAAATTTATGCTAATTAAACAGAAAACCAATTTTTAGCAAATTATTTCTGTTAAGGTGCCTGAGGCAACTGGCATGGGTTCATAGAAATCAAATTGTTGTTGATTAGTGTAATCTCTTTAGTCAGCATTGGTTGAACTTCACATGATTAGTCCTTTTAAGTCTTTGCTCATAATACAACTGTTCTCCTAAATCACATTTGTTGCCATTTTATACTTCCCATCCAACTTGCTAATGCAGTCTTCTTGGTATTGAGGTTCTCAGAACTGAATACAGCATTTCCAGCTTTCTCACTAGGACTAGTGAGGGATTGGACCTTCCTGCTGTGCTCCTGATCTGCAGCCCAAAATTGCATTTGTCCATTTGCCATGTTCCATTGAAAGCTGACATCTAAATTATTGTCTGCTCTTTGCCCAGACTTTTAAAATTAATAGACTGAATAGCTGATGACTTTAACAGATCCTGCATACTACATAGAGGTGGCTGCATTTTCATGGTCAGTGAAGTGGATCATTAACATAGTTCACACATGTGTAAAGCACTTCTAAATAGCCTAAACTGGCTACTGAGTTAATGACATCAAAACTAATTTTTTTTCTGTGTTGGTTACACTTTACAGTGGCAACTATGGCAAAATGAATTGTCAGAGCTGAATGAAATGTAATATATAAATAAAATGAAATAGTGTTTTAAAAAATCCAGATGCAAGTTGAAGTCATAAACCTCCCTGATGGGTCTTTATTTAGTACCTATAATACAAGACATGAGTAAATGGTTAATATCAGCAAACAAGTTGCCAGAGTTCCTGCAATACCTTATGTCCATTTTCAGGGTGGAGATGGTGAAAGAGTTCCTTAAAGCTGCAGTATGGGAGAAGGGGATAACAGCCAGGGCCTCAGAACAAAAGAGCACGGTCATGGAATTGCTTCCTATGTGTCAGACACAAAGGACTTCAGGCTGAGGGCTTGACTACTTCTCAGGGCTCTGTGGACTTAAACATCAGAGTTGGCTATAGTTGGTCAACACTGCTGTACAGGAGGGAAACTGATTTTTTTCCATCTAATTCAATAACTGCTTTTACGGTCCATCCAAAAAGTTCTTAGTCAAATGAATTTCAATGGAGTTAGGTGTGTTTTTCCATAAGAAAAACGATTTTCAGAAATGGACAGTTATGTACCTGGGAATGATGCTATTCTTGCCCACCTTCTTGTTATTTTCTCTTGAAGAAAAGAGGTAAACGTAATAGAGGAGAGAGAAATATAGTCAGGCAATTCTAGAGTGGTGTGCCTGGGAAAACTCAGTCCTGACTTGAGACAGTTTCTTTCTCATTGTATCTTTATAAATGTGTATCATAACTTTGCAACAACTTGCAATGTTATCAAGTTGTGTTATGGTCTCACATACTGCAATCTACCCTGACTATATAGCAGCTGGGAACAGTCAAGATTTGTTAACATCTTGAGTTTTCCCATTCGTCCAGAAACAGTTACGAGACCAAATTAGAACTGGTTTTGCAGCTCCATTTTTGTACAATGTATAAATGCAGCATAAGGCAAACACAACATTTTGAACACCGTAAGTGTCAAGCTGTTAAAGAACTTGAACTGAAATGTCTCAATTTCAGTCCCTTTGGAATTCAAATGTATAGCCTTGGTCAATAGCTCTGTTGTTGCTTCTCATATACCATAGTAGGAAACTATGATTGCCTTTGAATGTTGCCCATTTCACAGTAATAGAGTGGGTAAAGCTTGAACCAGTCTGAAACTAGACTGAAAACTGATTCAGAAAACTGTTCATTCCTGGAACATGAAGTTTTAATGAGCATTTTCAGTCTTTCAGGCCTCAAACCACTTAGTCAGTTAATCCTTCTGGAATACATTGATCAATTTACTATCGAAAAAGCCAATTTATTTTAGTTGATTTTACTAGCAGATTAAGATAATATCCATTATAATGGACTTGTGATCCTGTCTTAAATTTCTTTAAGACAACATTGTCTTGGACTGTTAATAGTCCATTCAGTACAGTAAGGAGTTAAACAACAGCAAAAATGATCAGTGTTGTTGTTGCTGGTCCCACTCCACATGGGTATAAGGGCTAGATGGCTGGTTTGAGATACAATCTTACATTTTTAAGAACTGAATAATGAATCTATTAGATATGCTTCCCTTTAAAGGGAGTTTCATATCTTTATGGAAATCCTCTACATTGTTTGAATCTATCCGTCTGCCTCTTCAAAAAATTTCCCTTTCAGTAAATTGATCATACTGCTTTTGGTTAAATGTGGACTATGTGACAAAACTCTCTGTATAAAGATGGTAAAACTAAATAGATAGTTTCTGGAAAGCAATTGCTTCTGTTTTCCCAGCAGAGGAAAAAGAATTTATATGGGAAACAAGAGACCGCACTTCATTCTAAGTGGTAGGGTTCCTGCAAAGGACTAATTTTCTAGATTTGGGTGGAGATATCAGTAGCTTCTTGAGCAGATTATTTCACCACTATTTGAGAAACACTTGGGAGAGATATTGGATTAAACTATGCCAATGGAAATTTTCTGATTTAAACATGTTGATTTCTGTTCCTTTGGCCACAAAACTAACTATTGTCTTTTTCTAAAATAGAATTTATTACAAATATGCGTTCTGGAAAGACAGGGGTAAATATTTCTGTTAAAGAGGGAAGCTGCATGGCTAGACTTCATAAACCACAACTGAACTTACACATTGTCACTACATTTAACTGGGTCAGTGGATAAAAACAAAAGTTAGCTAAGTATACGTTTTCAAAGAGCTCAAATTTTCCCCGGTGGTAGTAAACCAAGCTGGTAGGATCAATGTCTATGTAAAAAAAGTTGCTGGTAGCTAGTGCAAATTCTAAAAATAACTAAAACTGAAGGTTTTCACTACAATATAAAATGTGCTTCATAATATGTACTTTTACAAAATCCAGGATGCAAACTTCCGAATGATGAGACAAGAGAGAACAGTATACAGTTTTTTTACTCTTGCAGTCAACAGTTGTACCAGGTGACTAACAAGTAGCAGTACAGCCTAAATTAGTGAAGTCTGACTATGGATTGAGTATGGATGTTCGCTGTATAGTCATAAAAGGGAAGGCAACCATACTGTTCAAGGAATCTTGACTAGCTATTATTTTCCTATAACTTTTACATAACCAATTCTTTTGGAAGTTTTCAAACAACTGGCCAGTGGGAGTTTTGCCTGTTCCCATTTAGCTAGCATTTCACAATGCACTGAAATTTAATAAATGGGAAATCAATTCTGGACTTTCCTTTTAGTGAAAAATGAACTGCTAGTACTGCTAAATTGAGTCTTGATGTTTAAAACAAGATTACTCAGTTCTGTTTTTCATGAAAAATTAGTTTTCATCTTAAATTTAAACTGTCAGTGATGTGGATTAGCTCAACACGCAGTTAAGGAAGTAAATATTGTGGCATATAAAGTAACTAGCAAGCAACTCCAAGTGCCAGCTGGCTTTCCCTCCAGTATGGGAATCTGCTTCAGAAAGGAAAAACTATTTGCTTACAATTGTAACTTTTTATATCATTTGAACATTACATATGTCTTGTGTAGTGATGAGTGGCCTCAGATAAAGGAAAAGCTGATGATTTCCAACGGAGATTTATTTCTTACAAATAAACTTTCAACTTATTACAATTCATTTTTAATTACTTTTAAGTTCTTAACTAGTTCCACTTCACAATTTGTACTTCCTTGCTTAAGACAATCAGGTTAATTTTTCAAAAACTTGTGTATATCTTGCAAAAATTAGTAGATTGGTAAGTTCTGGCATTGACTGGATAGAGCCAGATAGTGAGACACAAAAACCTTATTCATGGCAATATTATACATTGGTTCTGACTCTGCTCACCAATATGCCCATTCCTAGTAATGAATAGAAAAAGAATACATTAAAAATAGGTTAATCATAAAATAACTTCCTTCAAAATGAAAGGAACACTATTTATACAATTAGTATAACTTCCAAACTGAAATCAGTTGCCTTTTTAGACTTGCCTGAAGCTGCCACGCAATTTGCGTCCTGACACATTGGAATGCTGCTAAGCTTCTGGTTGAGTGAAGAACCTGACCAATACCCTCAGTGAATCCATTTTTTTTGATAAATGCCTCACTCAACTCTCCAAATGACTGTGGCTCAATGGTAAGGGCCAAATTCTGTTTAGCTTAATCCTTAAAACTCTATTTGGTAGAACTTAGTGCTAAGTGGTTTATAACGCCTCAGGAATCAAAGGGTCTGTGTGTGTTCTTGGTTTGATCAAGTAGGCATAAATTCTGGAGCACTGCAAATCTATGGAGAAAGAGAAGTTGCAGAACATCAAGAGGTTCCGGGAAAATACACATTTAGAGTCTTTTCCTGTCTCTGTGTGTGGTTTTTAAGCACATTCCATGCCTTGTGCATTTTAGACAGTCTGCATCCAATTAATAACTTGGATATTCATTCAGTATACCCATTAAACAGATAAAGGGTTAGTAATAGCAGCTCCACATATTTCTTTGTACTTGGTCCTACAAATCAAATCCATATTGAATACAGATGTCCTCAGTTGTGTGTCTGTTGCTGAAACTTGTTCTTCATCTTTGTATTCAGTGATACTGTCTGCAGGACAAGTCAACCTACACAGGTGTATTTGCTGGTTGTATATGGAATATTGTTCAGACTAGAGGTAACTCACTAAATCTGTATTCAAGTGCCTGAATACTAGCTATTTTCACTTCACAGTGAAGCACTTTTAAGGGTAATAGAACAGCATACCTCTGTCACCTAGTACATCAGGCTAAGAACCCCAAGAAATGGGGCGTAGAAACAGGAAGCTTCACAAAACTAATTGTTTTCTGCTCACTCTTCTGCACATGTGGATATGTAGTCACTGAGTACAAGTAAAAATATATTTAAGCAACTTCCTAGGGGACAACCAATGCTTACTAAGTGATAATTCAGTTCTGCTACACACATCAGTCTATATATTAACCATATCTTAGTCGGAAATTATTATCCTGAAATTAAGGGGAATTAACCAAGCATCACTAGTGGAACACTGTTGATAGTAAAAACAGGAGGATACAGGCTAACATGGTGAAAACTTTTGATAGTGCTTCTATCTATCATATCTTCTATCATAAGCACAAGATTGCAGTCCTAGAAGCAAACGTTATAAAATAGCATTAAAAGAGAAAAAAATGCCAAATGGGGGTTAAAACTTTTTTTGGTTAATTGTGCTATCAAAAATGCTAAACTGTAGCTGGCAAGAGCTCATTCAGGGAAGGTCTGTACTGCAGTTAAAAACACGCAGCTGGCCTGTGCCCTAAGGGACTGTTTAATTACAGTGTAGACATTCGGGCTCAAGAGGAAGGTCTCAGAGTACAGGCTGGAACCCGAGCCAGAATGTCTGCACTGCTAAGCAGCCCCTTAGCCCAAGCCCCTCCAGCTCAAGTCATTGTCATGGACCAGCCACAGGTTTTTAATTGCAGCATAGACAATATCCTTAGATATACTATTGGACATTCTAATCTTCACAACTAGCTAATTGAAGCAGATTCCAAATACACTAAGACAAAAATTGCATATATGCTATGGGCTGATCTTCATGACAATGTGGCCTGATGTACATGGTGTGCTGGAAACTGTGAACACTACAAGCTAGTAGTGTGATAATGGTACAGGGAGGCAGGAAATGGGTTTATTAGAAACTGAGGAACTTTTGGGGAAAGGAGAAGCCTACATAGGAAGGATGAGCTTCAACTAAACCAAAACAGAAGAAGACTGCTGGCATGTAAAATGAAAAAGCTAGCGTCCCAGAAACTTGGTAGAATCAATGGGACATAATACCAGGGTGCAAAATATAAGAATGAGATTAGGTTGTGCTGGTGGGGAGTGGCACTATATGAGCAATACAAAATAGAGTCAAAGTAAAAATCTTGAATGAATCAAATTCTCCCATAGAATCTCTATGGATAGAAATTCTGTGCTTCAACAATAAGAGTATAGTGATAGTAATATACTGTTGACTACCTCACCAAGATACTCGGGGAGATTAAAGAGGCTCCAAGGCAAAAAATGCAATAATAATGGGGGATTTCATCTATCCCCATGTTGACATCAATGCAACTTAAAATTGTTGCTCCAGTATTCTCATATTAGGAAACAATTGATTCTCTTATGCTCCAGTCCTGCAAAGATTTGAACGTGGGCTTCAAGCAAAGCACTTGCATACGCGTTTGCAACATGAAAGTTTTGGTTTATCATATGCAGTTTCAAATAACTAATTTTTTTGTGGTTTTGTTACATAATTCCTATAGTAACTGAAATGCTAAACAATTGAAAACATACACAGATAAGAGCAGTCTCCCCAAGCCTTAGCTTTTGCTGTTAACACTACCTTGAAAAGAATGAGGATCTAAATGTCATACTTTAATCTACTTGTTTGGAGGCTAACTAAAGTTAACTTGAACTAGTTTTCTATGGGTAAAAGTTTAGAGTTTGGGGACTTACTGCCTGCCTCCACAAAAAAGGTCAAAATGGTTCAAGCATGACTGTCCCTCTGTATCAGTGACAGATTTTTGTGGACTGTGTTCTTCCTGTCAATGTGTATTTTCTGTCTGCTCTACAGAGATGTTTTTGGAATGCTTCCCACTCTTTTCCCTCTGTTATGTCTCTGTGCTGTCAGTAATAATTGATGCAGATTTCACATATGTAGTTAAGTGGTCTTAGAGATACAAATGGTGTTTCGATTATGCCCAATGGATTTTAATGACTATGAGAACCCTTCAGATTTGAAATGGTAGAAAAAAGTGACAAGTCTGGAAGGCCATCGAGGGCAGTAACAAGAAGGCTGATTTTGGCAGCCAACTACTGGCCACACCCTGGAATGTAACAGCCAATTAACAGGTCCCATTTCTGATGCCTGGAGTCAATATGCATGGGTTCTGCATAAAGCTATAGCAGAGATGTGAATTGGAATTCTCAGTTACAGGGAAGTCCAGGGCATTGGACTAGAAATCAAGACCAAGATTCTAACCCCAGATTTCACATTGACTAGCTATTTGCATCGTCAGCTTTTTCAAAAGGCAGCTTAGGATGGCAGATCAGTATTGTCAATGTCCTGGAAGTGTACAAATGCAGTCTATTTTTAAGGGAGGATGCTGAAAGGCAGCCATTCTACTCGGTGAGCCAAAAGAGAGCCTTTGCCTTAAGACATGGTAGAAGATGTGCTAAGCTTATTGCAGCTGCAAGTCCCTCTCTTAATGTTAGTCATGGTTTTGTGAACCTGTGCACATGGAATCTAAGTTGCCAAACTTGAAGTGTTAAAGCAACATGGGGGAAACTGTGGACTCAGGTACAGAATCGCTGAAGCTGTGAAATTGCTCCACCTTTCGAGATTGACTATATTAAGGAATAACTGACTGTAGATAGAAACAAGCTCTCCCCCCGTGGAAAACAAAACATAACTTCTTAGACGCTAGCAAAATTCCCAGGTGTCAGAGATTGGGGCTGTTAAGCCTATTAAGCTTAAGGCTGAAGAAGGAGCTGTGAATCAGAGTTGAGGGTCAGAACCACAATCAGAAGTCAGGAATCAGAGCCACAACTGGGTTATCTGGAGAGGAGCTGAGGCAGGCACAGCTGCAGGGCTAGAATAAGACACTAAAGGAACTGGAGCAAGGCTGGGGACAAGAAGGTGCTACTGCAACTGTGGGAAAATGCTTTGACCAGGCACCAAACTGCTGCTGCTGGGCTTAGAGCTGGTCTGCTGACTCTGGATACACCACATGATTGGTGGGAAATCAGACAGCCTCCTATAGGCCATCTGAGGTCATTAGGTTGCTCATTAGATTGCAACCTGCTCTGCTGCAGGTCCTGATTCATGACACCAATGTTTCCCAAAGTTTGGGGCACTTAGAGGTTACCACTTGCAGATGTTATTACTAGTCAGGCTGGTATATAACTTCAGATGAGTAACACCATGTGGTCATTACCTTGCACCTGTAACTTGATTAAAATTTAAATTCCCCTTGCCGTAGAGAATGATTACTCCTTTCACTGAGCTGGAAGAGGGGATATTGCAACTGTCCTCTAAGCATCCCTCAACTGTAAGAGTTTGCAATTAATGCCCGTGGACTGCACATAAGACAGGGATGAAGGTGTGCCTACTTTTTTTATATGGCTGAGCCTTAGCCTTAGTGATGAAGCACGGGGCCTTCTCATATCTTTGCTCAGGCACAGTGATGAAACTGAAGGATTAAATGATGGCTCCACTACGAGTCTAATTAATAGCTGCTGTATTTATCGGTGTCCACCAATGCTAAAGGATCCAGGACAGGGGTACGAGATAGAAAGAGAACTAATCAATGTTTAGTTTTGTTGACTTGAATTCTCTATTATTAGATCTCCTTCAGAATTAAGGGGCCACACATAATTCAAGGACAAGAGCTAAAGCGGAAGAGAGTGACAACTTGACCAAAGAAAAGAATTGTAACAGATTGATCACTGCAGAACGTCACTTAAAACTAACCCTAATGCTTTTGTACTGAAACGTTTCTAGATAAACTTTAGTGAACTGGTTTTAATAAGATTAAGGAACACGCATGTTGAAGATTACAAATCAGGTACCCAGGAGAAGATATGCTACATAATTTTATTTCATTAAGAAATTCAGTCCTGTCTCAATATTATTGTTCTTATATAATGCCATGTATATAAACCCACATGCAATTTTTTTTTAATGGACACAAAGCACCACACACTATCAGAACACAGCTGCAGTTCTGTGTGGTTAGGAAATCCTACAAGTTTTTCATCCTCTGTGGATTGGAGGATAAGCCTATGAGGGTTCTGTGGCATAAGTACTACCTTTCCACTATGGGGTCAGAGTCTTAAAGATGTGCTGCAGTATTCCTAGCTCATACAGCGTCACTTTACAATAAAGGGTATGAAAACATAGCGATACCTGAGTAGCTGTTCTGACACTTCAAAGTGCTGTATTCCTCATTAACAACATGTTAAGTACTAATGGACCAGTTGCATGGTTGATATCACATGACACTAGCTAGCAACTTCAAACTTCCTGTTTCTTTCTTGGATCCGAGCTTCCTATTAAAGCTACTGATGGCAAGGCAACTGATAAATCAGGGAAGAGGGGCATAAATACTTGTTTTTCCTGTATTTGACTAGGTGCATTTTTTTTAAGTCAGGCATAACAAATCTAATCACTCGTAGCTCATAAAAGGAATGTGTTTTAACGTGATAGGTGTCTAAATAGCCTCTTACACATCCAACAATCACAGCATAGTACCTCTGTTGCATTGGCTTTTCCATCACATATTCTGCCAAATATAATTTTATAAAATAAAGGTAGACTGAGTTTTCAGTTGTTGTGGTTGGTACTTTCTGCCATATGAGGATAAGTTAATAAACCTGAAGCCATGGGAGCCTGTGTTCAGGGACCCGTGTGAATAATAAATAAGTTGCACATATCTAATCAATTTTGTGCTTAGCATTTTGTAAGAAAATACATTGCCATTGTGTTCAAGCGCCTTTACCTCATAGCGATGTTCAGCCAACAAAAACATTATCCTTTAAAATGTTGTCAACATAACTGGAAATGTTTTGGCAGAGTCATAATTTAAAAAAACAGGGCGTTTCTGCATAAATTTAGTTACGCCCACACTGGTCAGAATTTAAATGGAAACTAAGTCAGTCAATAAATGGTGTGCTCTTAGGCAATTACTACTCAGGCGGGTCTTCCTGCATGTTTTCACTTGCATGATAATGATTTATACAGTGTTGAAAGAATAAGCTATCTTTTATTTAACTGAGATAAAAATTCACTATATAGACCATGGACCACTAAGATGCCAACACTGCCTGCTGCAAACTGTAGGAATGTACCACATGGTGTCTCTCTACTCTAACTCCTCACTTAACGTTGTATTATGTTCCTGAAAAATGTGATTTTAAGCGAAACAATGTTAAGCGAATCCAATTACCCCATAAGAATTAATGTAAATGGGGGGGATTAGGTTCCAGGGAACCTATACATATATATAATACACACACAGTAAAAGTTTTAAACAAACAATTTAATACTGTACACAGCAATGATGATTGTGAAGCTTGGTTGAGGTGCTGGAAGAGGGTGGGATATTTCCCAGGGAATGCCTTACTGCTAAATGATGAACTAGAACTCAGCTGAGCCCTAAACTGTTAAAACCTTGTTAATTTAGTCTCACAATCTACCAGGCAGCATGAATAGACGGAGTGGAGACAGCCTGGCAGACAGAGACAGAGACACACACCCTCTGGAGAGAGAGAGAGAGAGAGATGTGCATTGCCCCTTTAAGTATGCTGACACCACTCTTAAGTACATTGCCATTTTAAATATATAGGAAGCTGAGACAGCAGCTGTGGCCAGCAAGCTCTCCCTGTCCTGAGCCCTGTTGTCTCTCCACCCTGCTCTACATGGAGAAGGGTTAAATGGGGACAGGAGCAGGGGGAGGGGGACACAGTGACATTATACCCCCCTCTACTTTCCCCCCTGCACAGCAAGCAGGAGGCTCCTGGTAGCAGCTCCAAGGCAGAGGGCAGGAGCAGCACATGGCAGTGGGGGGAGGGACAGCTGAACTGCCACTGCCTGAGGACATAGGTGCAGATTCCATCGGTGTTCCAGGGCTGGAGAACCCACGGGGAACAATTGGTGGGTGCTCTGCACCCACCGGCAGCTCCCCAGTCTGCCCCAGCTCACCTCCTCTCCGCCTCCTCCCCTGAGTACACCACCGCATCCTACTTCTCCCCACCCCGCCGTCCCTCCCAGCACTTGCACTGCAAAACAGCTATTTCGCACAGCAAGCCTGGGAGTGAGTGAGGAGGAGGGGGAACACTGAGCGCTCGGGGGAGGAGGCAGGGCCAAGGTGGGGATTTGGGGAGGGGACTAATGGGGCAGGGAGGTGGAGTTTGGGGAAGGGGCAGGGATGGTGGTTTGGGGGGTGCAAGCACCCACCAGCACTGAGAAAAGTTGGGGCCTGTGCCCGAGGATATGTCCCTCTTCCCTTGCCAGAGCCCTCCACTTCCCGTGGCCACCAGACCCCAGACTCCCAAGTGCAGGGAGGGAGGCTGGGTAGTGTGTGGCACCGCCACTGCCCCCAAGAGAAGGGCGTGCAGCATGCAACTCCCCCATAGCCCCTGAGCACAGGGTGGGCAGGTGGTCCCCCTGTTCCCAGCGTCCCCAGCCTCCCCCGCAACCCAAGCCCAGTGCTGGGCGGCTCCAGCCTCCTCAAGTCCTGCCGCCCTAGCCCCAGCCCACTTCCCTGAAGAGGAGTAGTCTGTCTAGGCTGGGGCCAAGGGGGAAGGGGAAGCAGGAAGAGGCTTTGGGGAGGCACAAGGGCAGAGCCATGCCGAACTATCTGGGGAGGCACTGCCTTCTCCAGCCTAGGTGATGCTCTGCCCAGAAGGGCAGCAGAGATCAAAACAGTGAGCAGAGCGGTCACGGCGAGCATTGTGGGATATTGGGAGAACCAGTTATGTCAACATAACAAACAGGAGCATCTACACTGATGCTTTGTTGCTTTCACTTTGCCGCAAATAGCTTTATGCCTCTCATCAGTGGTTTTGTCAGCAAAATAGCAGAGTTTTACTGCCAAATGTAGCTAAGTAGTGTGACAAAGAGTCCTGTGGCACCTTAAAGACTAACTAAAGTTTTAGAGCATAAGCTTTCATGGGCTAATACCCACTTGGTCGGATGCATCCGACGAAGTGGGTATTAGCCCACGAAAGCTTATGCTCTAAAACTTTAGTTAGTCTTTAAGGTGCCACAGGACTCTTTGTCACTTCTGCAATTCCAGACTAACACGGCTACCCCTCTGATTCCTAAGTAGTGTGTACACCTCCCCTGTTTTGTTGGCAAAAGGCAACTTTTGCTGACAAAATTTTGTAGTATAGACAAGGCCTGCAGTAGCATGCAGATAAATGAAATTGCATTTGTTTTATATAGGTAGAAACTGCAGAGTCAATCTAGCAGTGGGAGGTGCCTCCCCACCACCCTTCATCCCAAGGATTGGTCTACACCCACATTTTGTACTAGTATAACTATTTCAAATTGGAATGTGATTTTTTTTACAAACCAAAATAATTATACTGCTACAACCCCTGTAGTGCGAACTGTTACACTAGTATACAGGTAACTTACACTGCTGTAGTTTATTCTCTTTTCCAACTAAAAGAGTTGTACCAATCTAACTATGCCAGAATAATTAAAGTGATAGAATTTCTATTTGTAAGTAAGGTCTACAGATTATGGCAGTTCATAAACTCCACCTGTTCCCATTCTCATTAAGATAGTGACCTAGAAGTTTGCATTAAATATATTAGTAACGTTCAGACAAAATGCTAACCTATTTGTACTGAAAACAGTTCCATGTAATACTTGGTAATGTACTAAGACTGTTAGCCCAATGTTAAAAATTCATCTTTCTAAGAATGGGTTGGAGTAGAGTATATTTGAATGATTTTATCACTCTTAAAAAGCTTTGGTCTAAAATGGGCTAGTGCCGGTGTGGATGCAGTAGGGTCATAAACATAAGTTAGATGTGTAAACTTATTGTTATCTGCTTCTCACCACCTATCTGGTGGGGTACAAAGATTTGGATGGTTATTGCCCACTGATATTCAAGACTCAGCTTGTTGATGTTATAGTAATTAGTGGAAATTAACCCACAAGGATTTAAAACGTTTTGCTTTGAGGGATGAATATTATTAGCTTTCTACATATAAAAATCAGAGAGCAGATAGCTCTAAAAGTGAAGAACTTTTGGCCTAAGCAGTAATTTGGATTGTAAAGAAGATAAAAAACTTACTTGTAGGTCACTGTTCCAAATCTGACATGTCATTATTGACAGCAAGTTTTAATAAGAAGATGGTCTTAAGATGGCTGATTAGTACAGCAAATGAACTGACTATCTCAGTCAATCTTTTCATTAACTTGTCCACAGTTCAATTAGCATCCTTGTAAGGCTGGGGAGGGAGGCAGGAAAAAAAAACAGATAAAATAGGGTAGGGGCTAAGTTGACCATGGTTCTATGGGGTGCAACCTGGACTGTGGGTCCTCTGAGCCCTCTATCCCACCAACCTGGGGTGACCCTCTCACACTGTGATTCTGTGTTAAGCCACTAACCTCTGATGGGTACCGCACTTACATAGACATCAGCAGGCAAGGACACACCCAACTGAGTTACGTGAATGATCTCCCAGCCCCTACTCATGAATCAAAGGCTTCAGCCAATTTCCCTCAGCTCCCGAACCTTGCACCGCAGAACTGTACCATCTTGTACTGGTCAGAAGTCAGATCAGTGTAAGTTCATTAAGTTTGCCACTCCCTCAATGTGAAGAGAACATACACAAGCCTTTGAAACTGAGCTGAGATTTCCCAAGCACTTCAACCAGAACACACTGTTTTAGGTAAAATATAAAAGATTTATTAACTACAGAAAGATAAATTTAAGTAAAAAAGCAGTCCATGGCTTTAAAAGTGAAGCGATGTAGAGAAATGGTAACAATGAAACCCTGTAAACCCTCTAGAACTTAAAACAAAATTGTTGTGTAAGATGTGGTCTGTACGGAACATATGATTATGAGGAATAAAGGTCCTTCTGATTTAGTTGCAGTTCCACCCTAGCTTAATTTGGAGGCTATCCCAAACCCACATAATGTTGTGCTAAAGCATGCACTTTTATGAGGCTACAGAACTATAGAACCATATTTGATCAGACGTACACAACATAAATAAATATGCTAATTGTGTTTAATAACTGCCTCATTGTTTGGAAGCAACTCCTTGAATGTTCCTTATAAAAAGCAGAGAGAATACTGCATATACTGAGATAACATGTATTTAGTTTTTGTAAAGGATGACCATTACGGACTTGCCTGAGGCACAGAAGTTAAAAGTGTAAGGTCCCCTGCCACCATGCTTCCCGCAGGCCTGGATGTCTTTCCCTAATACAATCCTAGTCCATCCACTTACTTGTTGCTTCTTCTGGCCTTAATGAGAGCTACACTAAAGTTTCATAGTCCCTTCAAGTCCTCCTCAGGCACTTACCTAGTCTTCTATGCTTACTCTCCAGTGTGCTGGGGGTATAAAACCCCACAGGAGGCAGCATGATCTTAGTTAATTATTGTGGGTTCAACCAGCTGTGCCTACACACACACACACACACACCTGTGAAAGATATCAAAGTTGGAGGGAGGAGATTAAAAGGGGGAGAACACAGATCAGTTGAGGACACAACAGAGCAAATTTGCAGTCTTCAACTTGTAGAGAAGGGTTGGCTGAGGGCAAGAACTTCTCTGCCAATGGCTGCCAGACAGCCCCTTTCCTGAGAGCCTAAAGCTGAACTACTATTATGGGACTATAACAGACTGGCCTATAAACCTGATTGGGGCCCAGAGCTTACCAGGAAACAGTCCTTCCATGGCCATGTGAGAGTTAATTTGTATCTGTTTCCTTTTATTCATTGATAACTCTGAAAGGGGTGACTGTCTCAGACCCAGCAGACTGTCTGGCCCAGGTTAGTGCAAAGCCCCATTCCACTCCTAAGAAATGCCTTACGAGATTCATACAGTGACCCCAGGCAGGTGTTGGCAAGCTCCAGATTCCCTAGAGAGTTCCTAGTACTGCTTGCAAGTCCTGTGTTTGCTAGTTCATGCTCTCTCTGCCTGATGTAGTGCCACAACTTTCCTCAGCTCCTGTGTTCATGTGTTCTTAAGTATGCAAATTCTAGAAATACACCTACCTATGCAATTGAGTGAATGTAATACTTCAAGAAGGGGGAGGGACTTAAGACCATTATCTTGAAGCAAGCATAGTGCACGCATGTGCTCCTAAAGCACTACAATATAGTTAACATAGATTGCAACTAAATGTGTAAAATATACACAGACTTGTTTTGACCCATTCTTGGAATAAGAGACTTCTATTGTCATGGCTCGCTTCCATTGTTTTGCCCTTCTTTGCATGTGAACACAGGTCTCACTAGATTTATGTTGATGAATTTTGTCTGACACCTGTCATAACATTTTCTGTGGGCTGACATTGGTATTATTTTGTCATGTTACCAAGTGTATGAGAGTAGACAGTTCTGTAATGTCTTAAACTACAGAAATATCACTTGTTCTCAGCACCTGTGTGAGTTAGGGTGACCAGATGTCCCGATTTTATAAGGACAGTCCTGATTTTTAGTGGGTTTTTTTTAATATAGACTCCCATTACTCCCCACTGCCGTCCCGATTTTTCACATTTGCTGTCTGGTCACCCTAGTGTGAATTTATTTTTTTCTATCACTGTGTGCATTCTTGTTACAAAAGTATTTTCAGTTGAAGTATAAGAATGCTTATCTGTTCTAGCCTCAGTAAATAAGACCCAGATCTCTTGATATCATTTGTTGGGAAATATTGTGGTGGATGCATAATATGCCTTAAATTTTTTAAAATGTAAATAGTTGAGCCTTATTCTGCACTGATACCCAACAGCTTATGCTGTAATGTTAGTAACACCTTTCCTTCATGCACTTTGTTCTACAGTAGTATGCCCATCACCATTGTTTCCAACTAAATACCTAGGTCTTAAACATACATGGAAAAGTATTGGTAAATATGCACTGCTTCAGTTTGACTTATTTGTGTAATTATTATGTTTAAATGTATGTACATGAAAGAAAACTAAATCCCACCCTGGAAACAAATGAAACAGTGGACAAAGAGTATCTGCATAATCTAAGAGCAAACTAAGATCTTTGTTATTTTCATGGTCTCACCTTAAATAGTCCTTCCCCATCATCAGTTTTGCATTGCTAGTAGTGGGTGGCGGAGGGGAAATCCAGCCCCCTCAAAATTTCTTACACACACTTCTGTATACCAAGTAAACACAGGTAAATGAGATAAGGTACTACCACTTCTCTTGAGAGAACTTTCAAATAATTCCAAAATTTGTGTAAAACACAATCTTTACTGAGACTCAGAAATAAGAAGAAATCTTGTTTAAAATATACTAACCTAGGTTAGTAAACTGGTGATCTGAAGATCAAATATGTTTTCTGAGCCATTCTGCTCCCATAGAAATGTTGTTTAACAGAGTAATATTTAGGCATAGCATTCACTTGCTTCTGACACTACTGTTCCACAATGCTTTCCTCTACACTGATGAAAAATGTGTAGTTAGAACAGTTTTATAGTTTCATTTGTTAAGATGTGGCTCCTACTCCCAGACTTAATAACTTGCTCAGGGATTATTCCTGTAGCAACAAGGAATGACACTGAAGTTTCCTTTAGAGGTGAAAGTTCTAACCTAATTAATTGCCTTCAGCGTGTCTGCTGCTCATCTCCGTTAGCCTCAGCAAAGGCTATCAGCATCTCAAGATAACTGTTATAAAGATTTTGAAGACAATTTGTACAAATTTGTTTGAGTTGCTACCCAAATTATTGTTTAAAATTCCTTGGGATTGTTGGTTTTAATGTGAGTTGTTACATTCACTTAATAGTTCTTCCATCTAGATCACAACTGGAAAAATGTGAAGATGAGTCAGGTGGCAAAGTATTAAAAGCCTGGCCTGACAGGCTTTCAGGAAGACAGATTTAAAGAATCCTAGCTGCCTGTGCTGAGAACTGGCTTTTAAGCAGGAAGAAATTACTTTGGTACACCATTGGTCACTCAGTTCCAGACAGTGATTAATAACATTTTTAAGTTGGTAATGTTTTCCCCACTAGAGGTATATGACCTAGCAGATTTAAACACCTGAGTGGGACTTTATAGACATGGGGTCTATTTCCAGCTCTGCCCCTGGCCTGCTGAGTGACCTTGAGCAAGTCATTTCTTCTCACTGACCTCAGTTTGCCCTTCAGTGAAATGGGGATAATGATGTAGACCTCCTTTTAACGTGCTTTCCACTCATGAAAAGGGCTATATAAATGCTGCATATTATATTTATCAATTTCAGTTGAGGCCGTTCACACAGTGCATTTCATTTGAGCTCTTAAAAACACTTCATTACTGCATTAGGAGAAGTCCCATGCAGAAGCTGGGCCCCATTTTGTTAGGCACTGTTAACACACAACAAATTTTTTGTCCTAAAGACTCTGTAGTGAACTACAGAGACTTCCCACTTGAATTCCCCATACGGGCCACCACTTGTAATGTCATGCACCTCGTACTTCATTGGTGGGGCTGAAACCTGAAACCTCTTGAGTTAAATGCTCGAGCTAAAAGACACTTCTCTGTTAGCCAAGACAGTAGTAAGCTCATCAGTCTTTAGGTGGCCTGGCCACCACTATAGGGGAACAGAGTGCCACTCTGAACAGTCAGGAGCTACACTTTGGTATCATCTCCTTTCCATAAAAGAGAAAACTAAAATATAAAAGTGAAGACCTAAAGGGTTACACAGAGGGGTCCAGAATTAAAACCCAGTCCCTTAAACTAATGACTAACAAATTTCAACTAAAGCCCACTGTCAGTTTCAGGCTAATTCACCTTGGACTATCTCTATGGGATATTCAAGGAATGGTCCCTTAGATTTCAGGCCTCTTGCCATCAACGCTCACTTAGCAGGGACCCATGTCTCTTCTTTCCTGCTTCACCCCCGACGCCCAGGGATTTAAATTGCAGTCCCTTGCATTTCACTTTGATTATCCCAGCAGGTATGGCCCCTGCACTGATTTTAGTTCCTTGAAGGAAGTCTAACTCTCCCCAGCCAGCCCGCAACAGATCCCTGGATCACAGAAATACAAACAATTTATAAAGATTGATAAACAGTCTTAAACATAGGCCTGTGTTCATCATACCTGTGTCAGTAGGCACTTAAACCAATGGGCTGAGATTTTCAAAGCCGGCCACAATTTAGCCAAACAAGTCCAACTGAAGTTAATGACTGAAGGGCGAACTCTCTTGGTTACATCTGAAAAAGTCAGCTGATACACTAATTTCCCTTTCAGTATCCTGAAGTAAGGTGCTCACAGGATTTAGGATGAGGAGGGTTGACACAAAGACACATTGGCCTCGTGGGAGTGATCTTACATGGATTTGAAAGTCAAATTAGCGGGGGAGAACCACTTGTCTCGGTTTTCAGTTAATTTGTTTGAGTACGTGTCCATTATTAAGTTTGATCACTAAAGCTGAGAACCTAGTGAACATTACAAAATTTCTGTTAGAATAAAGACAAGCAAACAACAAAGAATTAATCCTGCTTGAGAGATGTGCTAGAGTACCATGTGCATGCACGGCGTCCATTCCATGTTCCTTACATGGAAATTATGCAAATGTTATTGTGACATGACAAACTGAGCTCACAATAACATAGTCATGTTAACAACTGGCCTCCAGGGCCTGAGATATGGGTTATAATTGCACAAGGTGACACTTTCTGTATTGTTATCTAAAGCATGCTTAAGAGAAAAGGCCAATGTCTTAATACCATCCACACTGTTTAGACACCTTGAAATCTGTGTTTAGTCTAAAGCATCACTCTGAAATTTGTATTTATTTTGGACATTTTTTTAGGAGTGACATTACTGGCTGAAAACCAGAAAAATAACTGTGCCTGCCATATAAGATAGACTAAGATAAGTTAAAATTATGATAATGGCTAGCAAAGGAGGTCTGGATAACAGAACATGTAGAACTAGAAGACATGTTTCTTGGCTGGTTTTAAACAAAGCACCTGAGGTAAGGATGTCAACCAATGATATTCACAGCTAAGTTTTCTCTAAGGTAAGGAAACATTAGAAAGGGCTATTTATTAAAAAATTTGACCTCTCTTCAATGAGTTAAGCAAAATAAGAATGGCAGAACAAAGCACAAGTATTATGCATGAAAGTTTCCCACTGAAACAGCTGGGCCAAAAAAAGCAAATGCAGCTTACCAGGGAGGGAGCAAGGCAGACATGGTCAAAAATGAAGAACTTTTCATTCTGTAAACAGAATACAATACTTGGCCTACTAACTGGATAAACCTAACAGTCAGTTGTGTTGGCCCCTAAAAATGATACCCTTAATTGTCTCTTCAGCACCTAGGCTTTGTCCTGGGCATGCGGGAAGATCGACACATTGCAACAGAAGTGGTTTAATTAGTTGCAGCTTTATTTAACTTGTCTGGGAAATTTCTAGTAATAACTTGTACCTTGTCAGTTATCATTCCTCTCTCACTCATTTCTACCTTCTCATTACCCTCAGTTCTCCACTGGGACCCCATTGCCCTCTTCTTATACAAGCATTACGGTGCTGTGGAATGAGGCTTGTCTCCTCACTGTCCCAGACATTAAGAGCCCTTTTCCCAGATTTTTTAGTGGATGCATTCCCCTAAGGCCACTTCCACTTCTGGTTAATCAATAAACTAGATCCCCTGAGGAATAAGTACCCTCTAATCTGCGAGAGCTTGAACCATACTGACTTGACCTACTGAAGCTCTGGGGAAGGCAAAAAAACCCCCAAATGGCAGCGAGGGAAAATTCCTTCCCAGTTCCATCCCCAAAAGTGATTAGAGCAATTCCCCAAGCTGACCACAAAAACTTTGGTTCCATTCTCCTCCCAAGGTTGGGAGTTGCTGATCCAGGCATAAGAGAAGATGCCATCCAGCAGGGTAGAGCATATGTATATCCTCCCCTTAGTGCAGGGGGGGCAAATGGCTTACCTGAATCCTTCTAGCCAGCCCCCAGCTCAGTCATTTCTCCTCTTTCAACCCAAAGGAGAGTGGGGGACTCTCTTCCTGCTTGACCAGGCAAAGCCTCTCTCCCTCCACCTATACATCTTTGAGGTTGGAGGGGTCACAACTGGTAAACTTCAGCCAAGCAAGTCCAAATGTGCTAAAATGGGACATGAGATGAATAGTTGGATGGGCGGAGTGCACTTTTTCAAAAGACAACATTGAAAAATGGCACCTGTGCTTTGACTGAAACCATTTGCCCTCTTTTTCATAAATGAGCTGAGATGAAACCTTTTAAAGTAATATTGAATGGGGATGGAAATTTTGATCACAAACTTGAATTCATGAAGAGTGGTGTAGGTCTGGCTTGTCATAAGTAACTACCTAATTTCACAGTCTTCGTCTACACTAGTGGGGGAGTCGACCTAAGAGACGCAACTTCAGCTACGTGAATAACGTAGCTGAAGTCAGTGCATCTTAGGTCGACTTACCTGGTAGCCTCGCAGTGGCAGCAGGCTCCCCCATTGACTCCGCTTGTGCCTCTTGGCAAGCTGGAGTTCCGGAGTTGACGGGGAGCGCCTTTGGGGATTGATTTATCGCATCTAAATGAAACACGATAAATCGATCCACGATAGATTGATCGCTACCTGCCGGGCTGGTGGGTAGTGAAAATATACCCTTAGTGAGCATAACTGGGAAGGTGAATGGAAGTTTAAGCTGTAAAGACGAACTTGACAAACAGTTTGCTAGAGTCAGGATGTGTGTGCTAGCTAAGATAAGCAGCAACATCTTCATGCTAGAGATTATGGACAAGATAAACTTGGAATGTGAACAGCACATGGACAAAGCATGCTGTACGGGGATTTGATCTTGTAAAGTAGCTGATCCAATCCAAACATATCTGGTGCAATGTACAACAAATGCAGTGTAATGTGTATATAAAGGAAGGGTTATCTGTGTAATTTTGGATGTCTGGTAAGCCCCCTATGCTTCTGTCTAATCAATTCAGCATAGCTTTGCTGTATGCCAAATAAAGGAACCCGAGTGATGAAATCCAGAGTTGAACTGTGTGTTTTGGATCCCAGAGAACTGGATCAATTCTTCTACAGAACTGATCAAGTGTTATGAATAAGCCAAATGGAAAAGGTCTCAGGAAATCCCAACAAGGGAGGAAGGATCTCAGGCTTACATGACATCACCCTCTTGTTGTCTTCTTCTTAATTCAGCCTGTGACCGTTAACCTAGTGATGGAATCACTACTTGTTCTGTCCTTTTTGTTGTTCTACATCTTTGGCTGCGAACACAGAGAAATGGGGCTAGGTGCTATGGTTGGGAAGTGAAAACAAGCCATTTGTAGAGACCTGATCCTGGAACAGCTGCTTCACCAGTTTTCCTGGTGTGTTTCTATCATACAGCATGCACTGATGAGAGATGCTACATTCCAAACTGTAGAACCATTGTGGTTGACGATGTTAGGGAGTGATGCGTGGCAAGTCCTGTTTTGAGACTCTTGGCATGCATTTGTTGAGAGGAAATGAAGAGCAAAGTCAATGAAAACCAGTCTGAACAAAGAATTTGTCAGTTCCCAATCAAGGAAAATAGTGTTTAACTATTGGTTAACAGCTGACAGCATGTAGGGAGGTAGAAAATCTGGCTATTTCCAGATGTTCAGCACCCACATCCGCAGGAGAAATTTAAATGAGATCCACTACTGATCAGCAGTGACTTTCTGGAGAACTCTTGGCCTCTCTTTCCTACAAAAAAGTGCTTATTACCCAAATGGTCTCATTGCTAACATATTGCACCTGTTCTAGGTTCTCCTTGCATTTCCCAACACTCTCAAAATGTAGCGAAGCCAGAAAAATAATAGGAAATGCATTTGATGAAGGAAAAGAAATAGAGTATGAACTTAATTCCAAATCATCTTGGTAAGGCCATACAACAGCTGTTTGCACTAAAAACAACTTGATATTGATTGTGCATATGTTATGATGAGTACTGTACATGCATAATATTATGACTTGGCAAAATAGTCTTAATAAAGATTTCAGCAAAGCCTCCCACTAACCTATACAGAATGAATTATTTTTTATATTAGTATTAACAGATTTGACAATACATAAACCAAAGTGCTATTCATCCCCTGGTCTCTGTACTCTTCAGCTGCACAGAAAAAAGATGAATTTAATATACCCAATGGACAATAAAAAGTCAGACCTAGTGGACTGCATTTCCCAACCCCATATATCCTTGGCAGTTTTCAAGCGAAAAATCTCAAATTTGGCCTTAAACGTGCACATAAAATAAAGAATAACCTTTACTAGCATTATTTCCTGTTTCAGTCTTAATTGTGAGGATGTTATCATGGCAGAAGATAGATATCATTTTCCACACTCCATCTTGGAAAACTGAATCCATCTGTAGTGCAAGTACAGCTTTTCCTGATGTTTATAAGGAACAATATCAATCATGACGGAGTGAAAGAAGCACAAGGTCAGGTAGAGGTCATTGTAAAAGAGAACCTATTTAAGTAGACTTTTCCTCCACAATTGTATCAAAGGGCAATTAGTATCTCACATACCATGCTTATCAGAACATAAGATGCCCCTTTAAATGCTGTTGTATAGAAAGAGAAATGTCCATTGAAGTACATGCTTTTTTGGACCTGAAAAACCTCACTTAACCACCCCATTGAATATATAAAGCCTATCCTTGAAGCCATAGTAAATAAAGTTTCTACTTTTGCATCATAAAGGGAAGACAGAGGACATCTAGTTAAAGGCTGTATGCACTTTGTGTATGAAGCATGTAACTGTTATTCAAATAACAAACCACCCCACCCACACTGAAATGCTAGACTTTGCTGTCATGATTGCTGATGAAGGTAAGTGAAGGTAGAGCACCAAGGTAGAAGCTTGGCAACCTGAAAAGGCATTACAAAATACACTTCTATATTAGAGAAGCAATGTTCAATTGTGCAGATCCATTTCCAAATTCTGTGGGTTGGAGAAGCCTGTGTGCAAGCCATTCTTAACACACATGAAATGTCTCAAAGAATTCTGATAGCATTGAAATGTTACATGCTGATGGGACAAGAGCATCATATGGGTGCTTTTGTCCTCTGCCAAATTTGACTAACTACTTGGCTTATTACTTCCCTGCCTCCACTTTCTTTGCAAAGTTTCAATTGCTCCTGTTAAAAATTTACTTTGGCATACAGTATCTATAAAATATTAACTGAATGCCTGACCTTCCCCTATGAAAGCTGTTTATATAACAGCCACTGTCTTCAGCCACTGATGAATATCTCATTCATTGGTCTTCTGTTCCTTGTTTACAACATGCAGCATAGCTATTGAACGCACCATTGAATGTGATGTTTCATGTAAGGAGAAATCCAAAATTTGTCTTCTGCAGGGTGTCATGAATTAGCTTTACAACTGCAGGATGTCATGCCCAGTGACAGTAAGCAAAAAGGAAGAAAATACAACGGCTGTAGTGGTGCAATAAAGCATGGTCAAATAAGATGGCCACACATTTACAAGATGGGGGACTCTATCCTGGGAAGCATTGAACCCTGCTCCCTCAATTCCTTTTCAGAGTCATGAAACATTAATTCCCTATGTGACACTGTGGCCGAAAGGGCTAATGTGATCTTAACTGTATAAACAGGGGAATCTCTAATAGGAGCAAAGAGGTTATTTTATCTCTGTATTTGGCACTGGTGCTACCACTGCTGGAATACTGTATCTAGTTCTTGCATCAACAATTCAAGAAAGCTGGAGAGGGTTCAAAAAAGAGCCCTGAGAATGACAAAAAGGATTAGAAAAGATAGCTTACATTGAGCTGCTTGAGCCTATCAATCGGTTTAGCTGAGTTGAGTTGATCACAGTCTACAAATATTAATAATGAGCTCTTCAGTTCAGCAGAGGAAGGCATAACACAATCTAATAGTTGGAAGTTGAAGCTAGGATTCAGACTGGAAATAGGGCATTAAATGTTTATGTGACAGTAAGTGACCATTGGGACAGTTTATCAAGACTCTTGGTGGATTTTCCATTACTGACAATTTTTAAATTAAGACTGGATATTTTTCTAAAAGATCTGCTCTAGGAATTACTTGGAGGAAATTCTATGACCTGTGTTACACAGAGGGTCAGACTAGATGAACACAGTGGTCCCTTTGGCCCTGGAGTCCATGAATATTTATAAAATATATGTCATCTAATTCCCCATTATTTAAATAAGGATCCATTATGTAGTACAGATGCAACACTTGGAACTTACCCACCTTTGGAAAGCCGGGACCTTGTACAGAGGCTACTATATTTTATGTCAATTTAGATACATAGGTAAATGGAGGCGCAAAGGTTCAATTACTTGCCCAAGATCAGATCTCATAGCTTATACTGTAAGGAATAAAATACTGATCTCCTGGCCCCTGTTCTAACCACTACATTTCCCTTTCTCTATAATGAAAAGGATTTTCTCATTTAATGTGATGACACTATAGGGGATCATCACTTAAAATAAAAGTTAATATTTCAGAAGTTTGAGACTCTTTGCTTACCAAAAGGCCTTTCCTAAAAGGGGAAAAAACAATAAATTAGTAACATTCTGTATAGCAAAAGAGTAAGATTTGACTCTACCCACGCACTGAATTATCCTTTAATTGCTACCTATTAAAAGGAAAAATTCAGCAAGTGGCTCATATCAAAATGCAGCATAATTCTGTGGTTCACACAGTGTACTGCTAAACCAAGCAAAATTCAGACTGTGGAGTGTTTCACATTGGATTAGTAGCGTTCTTTGTCAGTTACAGGAAAAAAACACAACCTAGGCAAAATGTTATTGAGTTACTCAAGTAAAAATTAAAATGCAAAAGCTATGTAATTTTTTTTTCTTCCATGTTTTATCTTAAAGGACACTTGCGTTTAAGTCTGGAAGGTGGAAAGTACTAAATATTAGTTTATTTAAAGTATGGGGTAATTCTTAGTCTTTCTCCAGGTCGAAGGTGAAGCAACTGGCTGTCTAAAGGACCTGCTAGGTGCTCCATGTGAAAGATGGGTGACAGCTGGTAACCTAGCATGTGTGTAAGATGCTGATTTCTTTGACATGTTTGCTCTGCAATGCTTGTTTTAAAATAAATGAACCGTGCTTCGTGAAAGCTGGCTGGACCCTGGTAACCATTGTCCTGGCCCCAGAAGAGAGCAGAGAAGGCGGCACTGGACTAACGTCAGACAGGGATAAGCACAGTGAATTGCAGGAGAACTGCAACCCTAAATTCCTGGTCTGCAGGGAGAGGGGCACAAGTCCCTGCCAATAGAAGCATGACAGCTGAGACTTAAAGGGACACCCTGGAGCAGATCATGGAGGAGGTAGAGATGCAGTTAGCACCAGAACTCTGACAGTTCTTATTAGAGGAGGCTGCAATGTTTTGATAAAATAATTTGTGAGAAAATGCCCATTTGTCAAAAAATGAAAACGTCTGAGGGCATAGACAAGTTTTGATTAACTTCTTGACTCGAATATTTTGCGGGGAAAATTGGAAAAGTGTTAAAACATTTCAGTTTGACATTCTGTAAATGACAATTGTTTTTCCTAGTCAAAATGATTGTTTAGAAAACAACCAATACACCAAGCCTTTAAAATAAAAATCAGAACAGTTTCAATTGACTCAAACCAATCATCCTTTTTAGATTCTGGGTTCATGAACGTTTTCACAACTTTGACTCTTCAGCCCAATTTGGGACGAGGAAACTTTTTCACAATCTCACATTTTAACAGGACAGGTAACGGAGTGCCCACCCAGCTCTCATTCTTATAACTCCAACAAAGCGTTAGTTCCTTAGAGGGGAAAGGGTATTGTTAATCTTTCTTTTTAATGACAAGAAGCCATTATTAAAATGCTCAAGTATAATGTTAACTTGGGATATTAGTGTTTCAGAAGTACGCTGTCAAACCACCAACAACATGAAAGAAAGTGTTCTGTGTCAGGGTAACACATGGCAACTGAGTTAATATTGTTAAAATTTAATGCTTCAGAAACAGTCCGTGACTTTGAATGGAGGAGCTACTATGGTGTGTCATCAGCACAGTGGTTTAAAGAACATAACCAACATGACTTGATTTAATACTAAGGAACACAAATTCTCAATGGCCTATGCTGAATTTCACCACTTAGTCTATATCTACGACTTGATCAACATTACAAAAATTGAAAGAGAAATATAGTTTTAAAAGTTACATTTTCAGTACAACTAAAAACTATTATGGATATCCTAGTTAATGAAGTGTTAACAAAACACAAGCCTCTTAGAGCTTTGTTTTCCACAAGTACTTGAAAACCATTTAGATTTTCCTCCCAGCTCAATCCCTTATCTCCAAAGCCTAGATGCCCTTGCAAACCAAGAAAGAGACCTATTGAACACTGTCTAATACATGCAAGCCTTTGCATACTGATCACAGGCTTTGTTGGTTTGGGATCAAAATGTCCAGTTACTATGTGTATTTCTTACACTGTTTTTAATAAAAAAAAGTACCAAAAACACAGATCTCATTTTGCAGTTTCCCACTTACATTAATATAATATGAAAATGAAATCAAGTAGCATTACTTAAAAGACTGACTGCAATCAAGATGAAAAGCCAAAGAGGACTATTGCTGTTTGAGTACTACTCAGTATTAACACTCCATGGAATATGTTGCATCCTATGTGATTCATACTCATATTGTGGTAAGGAAATGAGAGATGTGGAGTGCAGCCTGGGTGAGGCAGATCTAATACAATAGAACCTAACTGGATTTGCAAAGCTTTTAGGGAAACTACATTTTCTCCATTTCTTCGCAAGCAATAAGTTAAAAACCTTTAACACATTTTCAGCTACAGTAAGGGGCATGGTCTTTTGTGAACATAAGTCTATTAGCTCTCCATTTTGACTTGAAAACATTTGGATGGGGAAGCAAAAGAAGCAAGAATGAGGATCAGGCTTAGTTTTATGCTCGTCCATGATGAAATAGAAATAGAAATGAGTCAACCGGAATAACTTGATTCTACTTTTCAAGAACAGCTGCAGTTTGCTCCCTGTCTAAACAAATGAGTGAGTAGGTGATGGATATTGTGTATTGGCACTTAATGTTAAGTTTAAATCATGGGCCTCTATGATTATGTACTTGTTGCTGATGAGAGGCACATGTGGGGTGACTACAGAGAAATCCTGTTATTCTGAAGTATTCCCTTATTTTATTGCTCGTGTGTGTCAAACAGAGCCAGCTTGACTGGGTGGGGAATGAAGCTTGGTATGTACAGGGTAGGGGCACAGCAAACTTATTCAGAGTGTCCTACTAGCATGTAACACAATCCTGACTGAGACCTTCTTGAGTTAACTGAGGAGTTTGTTCTTCACCTGCACAGTTCTCAGTGCCTCTTAGCTAGCCAGCTAGTGCTAAGTATGATGGTGAGTTTGTGATGTGAGAGCACAAACTATATTAAAAACATAATTGTTAAGTCAAACTAAGTCAGCTTCATTCTGGCATTTCCTATCTGACTTTATTTTTGCTGTCTCATGCATATGCATTGTGAAACTCTTCATTTAACCAAATAGCCATTATTTTGCCAAGATGGTTTGTCCATAGGGGTTGAACCTGGGACCTACCAAATCACAGTGCAGATCTCTGGTATATAACTAAGCTTGGAAGGATTAGGGTTTTTTAAAATTGGTAAATGTTGCTTTCACTGTACACACAAGCAAACTGATACAAAATATTTCCATTGATAATAGAAATGTACAGATAAACACAGTGACAAAAATGCTGCTTGTGAACTTATTAGGGTTTGATTTAAGGATCTTTACTCTGTTTATTTTTGACTTGTGATGTTCACAATTTGTTTTAATGAATATAAAACTTTAACTTTTTGAAACTCAGTGTGTACTGTCATTAAACAATTGTCTAATCTCCCTTTAATTTCCCAAAACTGAAAATTTAATAGACAAAAATAGGGGGAAAAGCATCAGAATAAAGAGACATTAAAATTATAAAAAAATAAAAATTGAATTCTGCCAAGACTATATATAACCTAAAGGAGTCACTGTTAGCTGAACTATCATTAGGGTTAATCAGACTGCAACGTGATACAACTTGACAAGGACTTAAACAACTACTTGTGATAGCACGAGTATGTTCAAAATCAAAATTCTTTTGCCTCTTTTGCTTCCCCATCCAAATGTTTCAAGCTTATGTCTATTCCTGCTCTTGGGAGTAGATGGTGGTCTGGGATGGGAGGACAGGAACCAGGAGCAGGCAGGAATGCTGGGCTCAGGTAAGCAGGAGAGGTCTGGAGTTGCAGCCAGCCAAGGATTCCTCTAGTTGTTCAGATAACTTCCTGGTTAGAAATGCAGGGGGGATGGATGTTTCCCCACTGGGAGGATTGGTGGTGGGGTCCTCTGCAAGCTAGCCCTTCACTCGACCCTACTGAAGTTACTCTGATGAGCTGCTTGGGCCCAGGTTTGATAGTTGTGATTCCTCACAGGAGGAATAAGACAACCTAGATGTAGAGTTGCTACCCAGTCGGTTTTTACCCAGACAGTCTGTTTTTTGGCTTCTGTGTCCAAGTGCCATTTAGGGTTGTCAGGTTTTTGGGCACCTGGCAACCCTTAATGGCACCTGAACCAAAAGTCCCATTACCATAGGGTGCGGGGAGGTTCTGGGTCATTAACCTACACCAGCCCCTGCTATAGACAGGTTCCTTGAGATGATTCTGTGAGCAACAAGCGGAGTGGAGTGTGTGAAGGGGGAGAGGAGTGAGCAACAGGGACAGGGCCTCGGGGGAATAGGCTGATCGGGGGTAGAGCTTCAGGGGACCAATTACCAGCCATTAGAAAGGTGGCAATCCCACTTAGATTTAATATGATAGATAGATAGACAAGTCTCAAGAACTGTGCCATGCTACATTTTTGAGGGTATGTCTACACTGGCAGTTACATCACCAGCAGTTACAGCGCCGTTCAGAGAGTGCTGAAGGAAAACTGCTGTTGTGCGTTCACACGGCTAGCTGCCTGTGCAATAGCGTGTTGACATTTGTGGCACCTGCCGTGCTATTCGGAGTGGTGCACTCTGGGCAGCTATCCCACACAGCATACTTGTCCTGTTCCGCCATTAAGAGTTGTGGGAAGGTGGAGGGGTGTCGTGCGGCATCCTGGGTCCTGTCCCAATGCCCCATGATGCATTACTTCACATTTCAGCAATCCCTGTGCTTTCATTTGCATTTGGCGCCATCTTTCAATGGTTTATGTACTGTGCACCCTGCCTCTTTCAGGCTGCAGGAATGGATTAGTATACTGCTTGCTCTCACTAACATATCACAGGTGGCAGTGGAGTTATTCCTTAAACTACAACAGCAAGAGGAGTTTGACATTGATCTCTCCATGCATAGCAGCTATGACATGAGATTATCTGTGGCATTTATAGAGGTGCTGACCACATTGGAACGCTGCTTTTGGGCTCGGGAAGCAAGCACTGAGTGGTGGGATCACATCATCATGCATGTATAGGATGAAGCGCAGTGGCTGCAGAACTTTCAGATGAGAAAAGCCACATTCATGGGACTGTGTGATGAGCTTGTCCCAGCCCTGCAGTGCAAGGACATGAGAGTGAGAGCTGGCCCATTATTGGAGAAGTGTATGGTGATTTCACTGTGGAAGCTGGCTACTCCAGACTGCTACTGATCAGTCGCTACAAAATCAGTATTTGTCTATATAAAAGCTCCTTCTTCTCTTATTTTGCAATGTGTTCCTTTTGGCTGGAGAAACAGGCATATGTGGCAGATTTTGCCTTTTGCAAACTCCAGTTGAAGGCTGCCATTGGTGATGCTTCATTTGGGAAAAGGTATTGACTTTTCTGCCAGAATAGCACATACTGTATTCCTCACCACTGTTGCCTCTTCATACACATTGTATGATTCCCCCCCACCCAATTAACATCTCGTGTTTATTTTCCATAATGTGCTGAATAGTCTTTCAAATGAAGCTGTGCTGTGTGGGATTAAACATATGAATTGCAGAAGTGACAAAGAGTCCTGTGGCACCTTAAAGACTAACTAAAAGTTTTAGAGCATAAGCTTTCGTGGGCTAATACCCACTTCATCGGATGCATGCAGTGGAAGTATCCAGGGGCAGGTATAAATAGGTAGGCAAGAACCAGGTGGGAGACAACAAGGTTAGTCCAATGAGGCTGAACCAGCTTGTTATCGCTAATCAGGGAGGGTGAGGTGTTCCTCTAGCAGCTGAACTGGAGGTGTGAATAGCGAGAGAAGAGAAGCTGCTTTTGTAGTTAGCTAGCCATTCAAAATCTCTATTCAGTCCCAAACTT
>ML677354.1:5840354-5959067 GCA_007922305.1 Dermatemys mawii
TTGTCTCCCACCTGGTTCTTGCCTACCTATTTATACCTGCCCCTGGATACTTCCACTGCATGCATCCGACGAAGTGGGTATTAGCCCACGAAAGCCTATGCTCTAAAAATTTTAGTTAGTCTTTAAGGTGCCACAGGACTCTTTGTCACTTCTGCAATTCCAGACTAACACGACTACCCCTCTGATTCATGAATTGTACAGGTTTTGAAAGCAAAGAGAATCTTGCCTGGCTATTTACTAGATCTTTTATTTGAAATTTTATCCCAGAATTCCTCAGTTCTCACAATGCTGTCATATTCAGGAATTGTATGAAAGATCTGATAATCCTCGAATTCAGAAAGCAGATCATGGAAAGGTGCTAACAAATGATTGGTGGGATTACCAAAAGCCAGGCTCTTAAATACAAAGTCTTCTAAAAGCATTGCCTTTGTCATGTAATAAAGTGCTTCTCCCCCAAAAAACAAACAAACAAAATTGCACAGCTTCAACTAAGAATGTTTTATATGGTCTTGTATTGATCACCTAAACTTTCTTGCTTAGTTTCATGTCTCAAAGCACACAAACGCTTCAGATTCTGGTTACTGCACAGAAGAGTTCTTGTAAATTTAGTCCATAACACTTCACTCACAGCTACCACTGGGGGTTGCACAAATTCCAGAAGAATATTTTACCATAGCATCATCATTGCTGGATGCACAGGTTAATGTCATCAGTGCTTTGGTTTGGAGGAGTCAGTTGAACTTTTTAAATGTAGGCAAAACTGCATGCTAAAACAATACATTTTCATCAAAGGATTATTTAAGTCCCTCAGTATTCTTTGTTCTTCATCTTCAAAGGTTCAGGCAAACTGGGAATACAAGCCCAGACCAAGTAGCCAAGATACATTAAATAGATCTCTCCAAAGACAGACAGCATTTTTTCAGATGCTTCAGAATTTTCTTCACATTGCAGTACCAATGTGCCATGTAGTCATTTCAGTGATGCCTCTGTTTTTGACACTCCTCTGAAAGCTGTAGTGAGTGATCAAATTCTCAACATTACTCTTCAGTTATTTCAACCCATGCTTTGCCATTAAGGGAACAAGGTGGCAGGAGCACCCCGCTGCAAACGCTCTTTAGTTAATTTGCTTGGCTTTCATTGGAGACTTTTATGCTCACACAGCATCTTTGCAGCATTGTCTGCTGAATACATAGCATATTCATTCCAGTCGACATGGTGTTTTGATAGCACATTCTGGATTGCATCAAACAATTCTTGAGAGTTATTCAATGTGCAAGAATCCATATCTAAAAACTCAGTAACTGTAAGACCAGTTTCTGGGAGTTCATATGTAACCAAAATTAGAAAACACAAGCTTCTCAGAACTAGTATACAATGCCAATCCAAAATATCAGTCATGACCTACACTCACAGTTTGTACACTTTCAAATTCTTGAAATGTGTTTGCTCTTTGTATAATGTGGGACATTTTTGTGGAAGCACATACATAGCTCTTGGCAATTTTGGAGTCTGGGAATATTTTCTTGAATAAAAGTCTGACATGGTTGCAAGAAGGATGTTATGCTCCAAAAGAAATCCCATAAATAGAACTTCAGCTTTGGTTATACTGTCATTCATTTTTGGTCCAGCAAGTGGGGAGTTGCAGGGGGGAGAGCTGACAATGATTCCACTTGTCACAGCATTGGCACTGGTCACATGTTTCTCTATAGTGCTATGTCTTGAAATATCCTTGTATTCACCACAACAGAAAAATCAGTTCTGCAATATACCCTAAATGCAAATGTTAGTCCTTATCTTGATTTTTGTAGAAAATGGTGTTGTGCCCACCAAGAGTCTTTAAAAAGACTTTTCATTTTTTTCCCCTTTGGTGAAGTATTAGTGTCTGTTAGCCACTACTGCTGTTTGAGGTTCTTTTCGTCATCTTGCAATTTCTGACCTATAATACTCAAGTTTAAGTGTTAAATATTTGAGATTCCACAACCGATACAGTAGGTCTATCCCTACAGTTACTCGTTTTAACACCCTCATGTTGCTGCTGATTGTTGCTGCTTTCTCTTCAAATATCAACTGTTGTGTGACTACTTCTCAACATGATGTTCAAAGTGCATATGTGGTTTTTAATAGCACAAGGAATGTGGAGGTTTTTTAAAAAGAACAATACAGAGTTGTGACTTTACATAACAAATGACATACAACTTTGTGGCTATAATTGCATGTTCAATTTTAATTTTATTTTTGTTCACCCATTGAAATTGGTTCTAATTTAAGGTAGCCAAGTTAATGCAGGAAATGCTCTATTTCAACCGGGATGTGGAGGTCAAAGTGGGACAGTCCTTCAAACCCCAGGACTGTTGAGAGGTACGTTGTATTCCCAGCTCTGCAGTTGAAGTAAAGCTTAACATATATCATCTGTTGACTTGATTCATAATAGTGGTAGCCTTATTTTCCTTTTTGTTGGCCGAAAATACTGAGCTAGTACATAACTTAGTATAATAATGCACAAGTCATTGCTTCCCAGACTGTCAATGACTTCATAATTAAATGGACTCAAACAGCTGGATTGAGACTTGATGCAGACTTCAAACACACACATGAGTGTGATGATCAGATGGTAGAGCATTTCTGGCTGTGGTGGATATGCTTGTTAGAAGTTCCTCTTACAGGTGTTCAAAATGGTTATTAACTGACTAGGAATTGCATTGAACTAGAACTTAGCGCTTGGATCCTCCAACCTCATCCATGCGAGCCTGACTCTGATCCATGGATCTTTGCACTACCCAAGCAAGTAAGCTGCAGATTGAGGTCTTTAGAAAGATGGACTCTCCTGCTACCAGTAGAGAGGTCTAAGTTTACATGGAACCTAATAATGGGGTGCAAGTGAAGATATCACCTTAAGTCTTTTGGCAGTTCCATTCTCAAGTGGAGAGAGAAATGAATACTGCTGGTGGTATGATATTGCTGAGATGCCTCAGTGAAGTTCACTACCCCATTGTGTAAGGTGTAAACAAATACACAAGACAGTTGCTGCTATGAAGAACTTCAACTACTCATTACTTCCTGCCATGCCTACTAACTGTTGCTCATTTAGACTAAATGTTAGTCTACTCCCCTTACTTTTGTTATGGTTCCAAATTTACGTTTTTCATTTTAACTAAAAATAAATTGTACAAACATTCATGAAAAGCAAATAAAGGCCAAATAGGCATATGTTCTAATAAGTGCTTTTGGACCAACATTTCCGCTATACATAACACTAACAGCCGCTGATGCTGCTTTGCCATAGGTGTAGGTAGGTATATGCCATCTTTGACAAGGCCTACAAATTTTAATTAACTCTGGCAATATTTCTTTTGACACGCTGCCAGTGGTTTCAGCTTAATCAACAAGCACTTTATTCATTCTGCTAGGCTCATACAGTAAATCCACTATACCTGCACCTACTGTTAGTGATCATAATGAGTATAACAGCTCGTCTAACTTTAAAGATGATGGGGGAAGGGGAAAGAAATGTATTGGCCAGCCTGTTAACAAATTCCTAAGTGCTAGCTACATTCCTTCTCTCCAACGAACTCGTACTTTAAACTCCCTTTCCCCCACTGGCCAGAGCCTGATGAATTTTTAATTTTAGAGCACAATGCAAAGCATGTTGGCTCAGTTGTTAACATCAGAATATATTTATAAATGCTCCCTCTGGAACTTGGACCTTTTATACTTTAATACTTTTATATAGAAAATCAAAAAATGTTCAGAAAGGGAAGATAAGTCAAAACTGAAATCAATAAGTAGATAAAATCATAAAGAGGGATGTTTGTTCAGTCCATCCCCATGTTAAGCAAGGACTGTTCCTAAAGCGGGTAAAAAAAAATTTCCTGTTACAGAAGCACCTAGAGTCCCCAATCAAGGGTCATGATTCTGTTGTACTAGATACTGCACGTTTTTATGTTAGACATGTTTTAGATGAACACTTTACAGCCTGCAGGCATTTCAGAGAATTCACTGAAAATCTATGTCTACTTTTCCTTATTGAAATGCCAGCCACTGTAGGAAGAAACTTCCCTTCTGGCCATATTATACCACAAAGGTGTAGTGTCTCACACTTCCTTCTGATGCATGTGATACTGGCCACTGTCACACTGGATACCAAACAAGATGAACCACATAGGAGGTCTATTCCTATGTTTCAGTTCCTAGCAATTGCCAATAGTAAAAAGTCCATCTGAGTAAAGTTTTCAGTTCCTCAACAGTAGAGTACTAAAATTCTTGAAATTGATACATTTTCCAACCTTATGCAATCTACTCAAGAGTCTCAACATTTGAAAAAAGGGAAACAATGACTCCACAAATAATAGAGTGCAGCACTACTACTGTAGTGCTTAATATTGTCACCCATAGTTCCTGAATACTTCTCAGTTAAAGTAACTGTTCTAGATGCCTTGATGGAGTGTGTCTCTTTAACCTATGTTGGGAGTGAAAACAGTTGGCTTTTGGTTCAGTTGTCTGTTGGCCATCTCCTTTGCTTTACTTAGCTCTGTTGTCTTTTTTATTTTTTTTTTAATTTTGGTTGTTTGTGGAGTTAATTTAGTTTATTTTGGGGGAGAAGGGTGAAGAGTATAGAAGGATGTTAATATCATAATTGTTATGGTGGAAAGTATTTATTGGAGGAAGCATTTCCTGAAAGTGTTCAGCTTCTGAATTCATCTAAGGTCCCCTGACCTAATTTTGGTTTTTTGCTGGAGATGGGGCTTGATACACTAATAGCTTTCAAGATTAGGATCAAAGCCCTTACATTGCTATTGGAAGGAGATTGGAGGCCAACAGAAGCAATTGGTATATGGAGTTATGCTCACAATGGATTAAATCATGAAGATGGAAAGCAGCCACACTGGTATTGGCCTTTGGACTTATGTATTCAGTGTCAGATACAGGGAAGACAGTAATCCCATTTGGTGAGGATCTGTGAATGCTCCTCTGTGGCCAGGTCCTCATCTGGAAAGAACAGTCCACCTTTGCTAGTCAACTGGAGGTGAAAAGGCATCTGAGATAGTGATGAGTCAGACAGCACTATGTTTGGATGACCAACCAGGAACCTGAGAATTCACACCACTTGGACAAATGGAGGCTCTTTGTTCTCATTGGTGAGGAGGAAACAGCACATTGGCTGGTTATTCAGAGCACTTTTCCCGTTAGTCCTGTCTGGGTTGCATTTGAGCCAGCTGTTCTTCACCAGGGAGCTAATCTCCTGTAGACTGTCACTTTAGCAGTTCTAAGGCTTGAATGGGAGGAGAGATATGGGATGAATGTCACTGACACAGCTGCAGCTGAGCTTTTGGCATTGCAAGCAAACATGGAAAAGAGGTGGGTAGTCAGGACTTTGCAGGTGACAAATGGCAGCAACTAGTACTGCTCTAGGCCCTACAGGAGACTAACAATGGGAGGAGAGTTGTACTGCTGCCATCTACTGTTGTTGAAGTAGGTTAAAAGTATCTTGTGGTGACCTTGTGGAGAGGGCCAGCTGAGGATCAAGCACAGATTCTTGCACTCTGCTGTGCCCCCACTTGCGTTCCTGTACAGATCTGGGAAGTGGGAGAGCAGTGCTGTAGAGCTGCCCGAACACTTTCTTTCTCAAAGGCAGTTTTCTGTGATCTCTGGCAGGCTGAGGGAGCACAAAGCAGCCACCTCACATGCTGATGCCTGAGTCCCATACTAGCCTCTAGGCATTTACATAGCTTAGGACCCTCATATTCATGTCCTGAATCCACTTGCCCTTTATGCAGCTATATAAAGGCCACTCCTTTACACCAGTGTGCACTTGCTGCCCGTTCATTTCTGGATGTAGTTTGAGCTGGTTGAGGCCTAGCTGTCTCAGAGCGGGAGTGCTCAACCTTTTTCTTTCTGAGCTCTCCTCTCTCCCCAAAATATGCTATAAAAACTCCTTAGCCCGGCTCTACCGTGACAACTGTTTTTATGCGTATAAAAGCCAGAGCTGCCATTAAGGGGAAGCAAGCTGGGCAATTGTCTGGGGCCCCACACCAAAGGGGGCTTCTCAAAGCTAAGTGGCTCAAGCTTTGTCTTCAGCCCAGGGTGATGGGGCTCAGTGCCTCAGACTGCAGTCCCGTGTGGCAGGGCTTAGGCTTTCTGCCCTGGGCTCTAGCAAGTCTAATGCAGGCCATGCTTGGCAGACTCCCTGAAATCTGCTTGCAGCTTCCAGGGCCCCCCAACCCTTCTTCCACACCCCTTAGAAGGCAGGCCCACAGTGTGAAATCCTCTACTTTAGTGTCATTGATTTCCTCTTTTAGAGATGAAATTACCGGAATACTGGCATTACATTTACCTACAGTCACTCCTAGATATGATGCAATTTTGGGGAGGGGTGGGAGGAGGGCTGTCGCCTGCGGCCCAGGGCAATTGACCCCAAATTGTCACCCCCCAAATACCAGGAAATATGCTTATGCCCCTAGACTGGCTGTTGCAGGGTTAACAACACGCTGCATTTATGGACTAAACACGAGCTGTGGCACCAAGGAGTGATAAAGGCAGAAAGCAGTAGACGAGCTCTGTCTCACAGGTCAGTCCCATCTCCCTTCTCAGGGGCTGGGATGAACCCCCTGACTACTGAACTCGGGCTACTTTGAGCAGAGGAGCAAATTCCGTCACTTGCAGGCGTCCCGGCGAGCGAACAGCGAGGAGTAGCCGGGCGCCCCTCTCCCCACCAGAGGGCAGCACGAGAGAGAGAACAGAAGGCAACAAAAGGAGGCGGCGAGTTGCCCCTGGCGAGGAAGAAAGTTGGGGCCGGTGGGCAGGACGGTTGGGGGCGCTGCTCCCGCAGCCGGGACGCTCCTGTCTGTACCCCGACCAGGGGCCGTTCCCAGCGAGGGGACCCCAAGCCGCAAGTGCTGCCGGCGGGCCCGCCGCAGAGCCCGTCCCTTTGCTCCCTGCGCTTCGCTGCAGCGAGCGCGCCCCGGTGGCGCCCCGCGCGCACAGCCCGGCAGAGCGCAAGGGACAATGGCCGTGGCTCGGGGCCACCCCGAGTCCGAAACTTCCACCCCCTCTCTTCCCGCAAAGTTCGGAACTTGGCCGACGTCAGGGGCTCGGTAGCCAATGAGCGCTGGCCTGGATATTTTGGGAGGAAAGGGAGGAGGAGTGGCCCCCATGGTTCTGGTGTCTGCCTGGCCGCCTTGCGCGCAGTGCATGGGTAGGCGGCCGCCACGGGAGCCGCGTCCGGTGCCTTCCGATCCCGGGGATCCGCACAGCGGCCGCCTCCAGCGAGGCTGGCCGGGCATGGAAGCGGCGAAGGTGCAGGAGCCAGGGACTGACTGAGCCGCTGGCCGCTGGAGCGCGCTGAGATCGCCGCCGTCGCCTCCCGCAGCGGTTACCTGTCCGGCCAGGTTGGGCGATGCGGAGCGGGGCGGGGGCTGCTTGCCGAACCCCCTGACGGATGGTTCCTCTGTTTACCTTCACTCCCTGCTCCTCGTTCGTCGGCGCACTCCTCTGGCTGGAGCGCTGCTAAACCCTCGCCTGCTGGTGCCGGTCCGATAGCACCGGGAAACCTGAAAGGCTAAAAGGCACCACGGAACCTAACCCTCCCCCGCGATCTCCCCGGAAGATTGGGGGTGCTCCAAGGACTCCAGGGGTGCGAGTGGAGATGCGGGGAGGAGTGGGCTCTTTTGGGCTGTGCTGAGAGCCCCTCGCAGCCCTTTGCCGTCTCTCTCGCTGGGGTTTCCCACCTCTGAGGACTGGCTGCCCTTGCATCCTTTTGCAGCCTTTGGGGAAGGGATACGGAGACCATGTTGCCCCGTGGGAGCCGTGCGTCCCTGTGGCTGGGAGTGATCCTGGGCTTCTGGAGCTCCGTGGCTTGGATGCCTGTCGGAGGATGCCCCAACAAATGTACCTGCTCTGCCTCCAACGTGGATTGTCATGGGCTGGGACTGAAAACCGTGCCACGGGGTATTCCAAGGAACGCAGAGAGACTGTAAGTAACACACGCTAGGGTTTCGAGAGTACTTGTTGGGGTGCTCTTGGTGAGATTCCCTACAGATGCAAATCGGTGCAGACTCAGAGCCGCTCAGCCCCCACAGTCCTAACAGCTTAAATAATCAAGCACAGATTCACGTTTGCGGGAGGGAGGGGGAGGAACCTTTCGGAAGTTACAGCCGCTCTGATCCATCTGTGCTAATCGAGCCGTGTGTGTCAGGTTCTTGTTTCTTGCAGTAACTTGAGTTTAAAATCTTGCTGTTGTAGGTTTTGCAGTAACTAGTTTGTTAAGGGCTTCAAAACTGTGGCACTGACCCGGGTTAGCACTGGAAACACTCCAGAAGATTTAATATATGATTAAAAATCTGGGTGCTTTCACCTGGGGACGAGTATTGATTCCTTCTTGCTTTGTTTCCCAGCACGGTGACTGCATTCCCATGGAAACATCAGCTGCTGGCAGAAATAAAGTAACATGGATAATAGATTGTTTTAATGCAATCTCTGGTTTATGTCTTAAACTGACAGAGCAAGGCAATGTTACAGGGAAGCCTGTCACTTACTTAGTCCTTAACTCCCCTTATGGTATATCCTAGATATTGCTGTGTGGTGGGGTAGTTCAGACAGCAGCTACAATACCTGAATGCAACAGGAGGAGTTGGGGCCCTAATGCTGTCCATGGCTTTGTGACCATGCACCATAAATGTATGCTTAATTTGCTATTTTGAGGCTAAAGTTTCCTTGTGAATGCCTCAGCTTTCTCAATCTTAAATTAACCCTTAATGGAATGCTGGAGATCCCTTGAAGCAAAGTGAAATGTATGTCTGACACTGGTTACTAGAGTGCATATGGCATATACTGTCTATATTTCACACACTATGTAATGGAGCTGTGTAGAACTGAATATCTGACAGAACGTCATTGCAGCTCCACAGCTAGTTGCCAATGATAACCAAACTGAAGTGTAATTAAGTTTATTAACATTTGAAAAATTAGCTATCCCATATGAAATATACTTCAGTGGTTTGGAACTATTCTGCAAATAACAGCCCAGTCTAGGGACTGACTGCCCACCATGTTTCATTTTGGCTAGTGGAGTCAGTTTATTAAATGAAAGCTCAGACCCTCAAACTGTTTTCCCTCTCTGGAACTAAAAAAAGCAACAGATGAATTGTGACTAAGCAAAAAGTTCTCATGGTGTCAACTCTCAAAGGCTAAGTTTCAGCAAGGGTGAATTGTTATGGAGGTCATTAATGCTTCCACAAATGCAACTCATAATGGAAATATTAACAGTCCTTTAATGATAGCAGTTCTGTATTCTTGCGAACCACGCAACTTCCCATCTTCCATACTTGGCAATCCAGTGATACTTTGCATTTTCACACACAGACCATATTAACACCAACTGAGCAAATTCATGTCCGTGTTTTGGAAATGATTAACATCTATTGTTGCATAAAACTCTGATCTGGAACTTGAGACACTGTTTAGCAGCAGCCTGGGAATCTAGAGAATAGAGTTCAACCTAGTAGCAGAATACAAAGTTGACAACAGTAACACTAGGTCCATATACTACCCTAAATTCACATGCAGTGAACAGTTCATAAAATGGGTGGGACGTATATTCTGTGTGCAAGATTCAAGAAGCTGAAATGAGTTAAATTTGGACTGGAAATAAGGTGAAAATATTAACAATAAGGTATCTGACCTTTGCAACAACTTACTAGGGGCATGGTGAATTCACTATCACTTAAGACATCCAGCCTTAGACTTTTCTAAAATATATGTTCTAACTCAGTCACATGATATGGGCTTAATACAGGTATTACTGGGTGAAATTTAATGGCTTGTGCTATGCCAGAGGTCAGGCTAAATTTTATAATTGTCCCTTCTGGCCATAAATTCTATGAATCTATATGCATGTGCAAGCGTTTAATACAATAAATTAAAGATGTACACTAAGTGGTTGTAATATCCAGTATAGATTATAAAACACTAGAGTTTTAATCCTTTAACACAAATGTACTCTTTTATAATAGGCTGATAAAACTTGAAGAGTCTAACTTACCTCAGAAATAAAAGTATTGAAGGCCATTTTGCGGAAAATTAATTTGATTGGTGTAATACAATATCTCGGATGATCTTTGTTATACTGTAATGTGTAAATGGAGAGCTTCTTAAGTTATTAATGTAAACTCTAAAATAGCAGACTATTAACTTGCTAGTATTCACTCATGTGTAGTCTTAACTGATAGCTTTGTGAAAGTAGCATACAGACTGCACTGTAATAAGACTTGAGGACTGTCTAGAAGATGTATATTAGAATCTATATTTTTATTACCGCATTCTATCTACCAATACCCATTCTTTCATCGGTGTTTTATTCTACTGATGCTGATAGTATTGTATGAACCATTTGCTGTTTTTAGAGTATCAGCTGAAATATAACCTTTTCAAAATACTTTGTCTCTTTTGATTCCTTATTTAAATTGGTATAGTAAACCAACTTTCTTTTTTCTTATGCTAGATTTGGTAATTACACTAATTTATAAGAACATAAGAATGCCCATAAGCTTTGCATAGTGGTTCAGCCCAATGGTCCATCTAGATCAACATTCAGTCCCTGACCACGCCAAGTGACAGATGCTTTAGAGTGAACAGAAGGGAAGCACTCTATCAAGTGAACTTGAAATTCACAGACGGAAATAAAGCCTTTTTCGGATATCATCTGATATACAAATTTATCAGACCAGGAACTCATTCTGATGCCTTGTTTTTGTACCTATTAAATACATGTCTGTTTTCTGTTCACTTAGCCATAAATATTCTATGTATTCAATAACTGCTCAGGGCTTGAAATGTGCTGTTAGAATCTCACTATATTTTAGAGCCACCTTAGGCAGTTACACTCAATCTCAACTTTTCCTGTTAAACTTCAGTCCAACTGCCTGAAATATGACAAGTGAAACTTGAATGGAGTGATTATATCACTCAGTTCTGTGTGCTCCATGACAATCTGTTAATTCTGTGTGTAACATTAGATTGTCTTGATTTGTAAAAGTAACGAGGAGTCTGGTGGCACCTTTAAAGACTAACAGATGTATGTGAGCATAAGCTTTGCATCTGAAGAGGTAGGTTTTTTACACATGAAAGCTTATGTCCAAATAAATCGGTTAGTCTTTATGGTGCCACCAGACTCCTCATTGTTTTTGTGGATACAGACTAACGCGACTACCCCTCTGATTCTTGATTTGCAGTTTTCTACTATTTTGCTTAATATATTGACTTCTGACTAGTAAAAAAAAAAAGTGCTAAAGGAGCTGTGAAATGATAATTTGTCATCACCCAGGTCAGGAAACAAATAGCTGAGGTTCGTAAGATACCTTGGAAAATGTTGTACTCATGAGTTTCTTGACAGCTATTTGTGTGTCACTGTACTTTGCTCTGTATCAAGGGAAGTTTTCATCTTTTCTGCACCCAGGTAGGATATAGGCTGAAAATGCCGGGTGCATCATGTTTTGATTTGAAATTGGCAATAGATCTCACAGCATCACTTAAAATACTTCTGCACTAAGCTCTTAAGATTCTGGTTTTGAAAACCTTCCAGAATATTCGGGCCATTGCAGTGTGGCTAAATATTATTTTATTTTTGTTTTAAAATTAATCCAAATGGAACATTAAGGAGACCTTGAGAAAAGCATTCCACCAAAGAAATGTGTGCTTTACACTGGTTTTTTAAAATTAACTACCACAAGATAAATGCAAAGTCACTAGAGATTTAAGTATGATAAAGTCACTGCTTTGATGGATTTTTAATAATGAATGTGAAACTTGCACTTTATTTTTTTAATGTCTGGAAATTGCTTCTCTTGGAAAGAAAATTGGTGGTGGTAACTCTTTCCAGGGGTTGCAATCTGCAGAGCAACCAGTGGTCACCAAGATGATATAATCCTGAAAAAAATTGGACTAAACTTTTTACAATTTAATGTTCCATAGTGAATTGTAAAAAATTGCAGTATCAAATCTAGAGTATAAGCATGGCTATGTTTTACATAATGTCAGCACATTTTATGCTAGTCCCCTTCCTTAAAGTCTAGTATAAATTTAATTTATGCTAGCAGTGTTGTATGCAAAGCTAAACAAACACAGCAGAGATTTCAGTGTAATGTATCCATGCAGCAAAGATGTGGCTAAATACGGAGGAAATGAATGGTAGTTGAAATGAAAATATTTGCCGTGAAGCACAGAGTAAACAGATGTTGCGTTTACCTTTTGTACTATGAAAGAAACCTGCAAATGTAATTCTCCTTCAGCCCAAAAACACAGACAAGAACATTCAACAAAATAAAATGGGCTCTAAAATATGATTTTTTAGTTCTTTTAACCAATGCTCCTTAAAGAAATTTTCTACATGAACAAGTATATCACTAGCATAGGCAAAACGTGGTTTGACATGTTTGTTTCTTGGCTTAAGTACATACTGGTAACTTACATATTTAAACAAAAATTTAGTCTTTGCAGAGTTGCATAACAAAATCCTGGAAAATGAATGTAACCACATTACAAGCACCCTAAATAATGGAGAAAATTACTGGTTTAAAAATTTTATCAGCCTTTAGCTACTAGCTAAGCACTATGATCAACTTCTGTAGAGAGGCGTCACTGTGTACAGAAAACGGTAAGTAGTGATATATGTGGCTCCGATGAAGGATTATTGACCTAGGCAAATATTGGTTATTTAGAAATTATATAGCACATGTAAGGATGTACTTCACATTCAGCTTTTTGGATGTATCTTACTTTACCAAAATGTTCTATAGGACTATACTTGGTTAACTAACTGAGTTGGTACGCTGTAATCATTTTCTGGAAGCGCTGTCATTTCCATATACAATTTCATATTGTGTTCTGTTTTTTTCAGTGGAATCTTGACTGGCTGTGCCATGTTATGAAGAGGGAGATATTTCTATAGCTACAACCTTGTTTTAGTTGTACATATAAAATCATTCCCCAGGCCAGTTTGTTTTGTGGCATACTAGTATTTGCTTGTGAATATTGCTTTATTGGAATATGCCTTTAACTTCTCTGCTTGTTGGTTAATTTACCTTTTATATAAGGTTCATGAAACCATCGTATGATGATAACCTAAAAATTTGACTCGACATGCATTTGTGTAGGGAACTGACTTAACTTCTAATACTTATTTTTTGAAGGTGGTTGTAATCTAGTTACAGCGTAACTTGTGATTTTGTTTGTGTAGTGCTTGTGAAGAGGGACTCCACAGCTGTATCACTTTGGGATGCTGTGAGCTATTCAGGACAGACCATGTCAAACCGTTATGGTGTTGAATTTGTTAACTTAATTAGAACAGAAACCTAAATCTGTAATGTAGACTTAACTTTTATGTGCTTTGAAATAATGGATTTAAAGTGCTATAACAATTAGTCAGTCACCCCAGATTTATAGATCAGGAGGCTGAGGCTAGAGTGACCAGAAACAAATGTGAAAGATTGTGACACTTTTTTGCAGGGGATGGGGGGAGTGTAGGGAAAAGAGGAATATAGTTGTGTATATAAGACAAAGCCCCTAATATCGGGACGGATCCAGTAATATCAGGATATCTGGTCACCCTAGCTGAGGCTCATGTGTATTAGTGCACCATGTCACAGCCAGTCACTGGTCCCATTGGACCACATGATATCCTTCTACTCCAAGTCTGAAGACGTTTAAGATTGAGAAACATGCCAAAATTTACATAGAGGTCCAGATCAAGCTTCTGCTGAGTATGACATTTGAGCACATCTGGTTCCTCAACAGGCAGTGTCTCCTCCTTCTCCTGTTTAAGTAGTAAGTTTTTTGGTGGCATATTACTGTTCTGAACTGGTAGAGCAAAGTTTTTGTTTCACTCTCCTTAGCAAGGCTAATCACTGTCCTACACTATTCTTGAATAACTATTTCAAGTACGTCGATATTTAGGAGCAATTTGGAAGTTTAGTAATCAGCATACTATGGAATATCTTCATGTGGTCTGTGGTTTCTGCTGTATAAATATATTATTGTGGTGTTCTTGGCCTGAGTGAATGGAACTGCGAGGTCGCACTGGTTTGTAATACTTTTCAGCCTATTCAGCTTTGTTTATCACATCACTTACTCCAGGCTCCTTTCTTCAATACTTTTGTATTGCTGCAGAGCATTTTTTAAAAATATCTGCAAATATTTTAAATATATTGATTGTCAAATTAACATTCTGACTTTCAAGAAGTCTTATCTCTAAGGATAATTATTCACTTACGTATATACTGGTAGTGTCCATAAGCCCCAGTCAGGACCCATTGTACTAGGTCATGTGCCAGTAAAGGGAGACAGTTTGTGTTTAGAAGAGCATGCTATTTAAAGCCCTTGTCAAAAAACAAACCGTAGCCTAATTTTACTCACATGTCTCTGCCTTCCTGGTTTAACAGGACTGCTCATGTGCATACAGTGAAGGATGTGCATGTTTGCTGTATCATGGTCTCACTATATTATAGTTCCTTATTGCCTAAACAATGGAAGTGGAAGGAGGCCGAGGGTAGCAACCACAATATCGGTAATTACATGGTCTAGCATTGTGCACAACTGTTGCATTCTCTCGTCAGATGCTGAAAATTTAAGTCTCCTTATGCCAACAGCAGATCAGAGGTGGTCTGTCATTTTGGATGTCTCTGTTACAGGAGGAGGGGTGAAAAGTTAACTTAGAAACAGTAGATAATAATGTAGGGATGTTACTTGTGGGCTTATATTATTTTTATTTCTTTGACCCCATCTAGCTTTAAAATGCCTTTAGCCTTTTAAAGCTAAGCTCATACCAAAGACAGTTGAAAGAAGTACAGCAAAAAAGGCCAAGAGGCTATCTTCGCAAAAAAAGCTATTCTGCCTTTTTTTTTCCCCCTTAGGCATATCCAATCATTTAAATGGTGCGTGTGCTGCTTTTTTATCACTGGCTTGAGAAAATGAGGCTGACTCAGAGCAGGCCACTGGTCTGCTCTGATGTGTATTCAAGGCATGCATTGCAAGCTCTAGGATTCAAAAAACCGTGATCCAACTGGTGACCCATGGGCCAGATCCAGCCCTTGGGACAATTATATACAACCCCTGAAAGCACATTGCAGAGCAAAATGACATCCTTTGCACAGCATGGCCTCGCACATGCAGTGCATGCAAGGTCATACTATGCAGAGGGCACCATTTTGGACTACCGAAGTCTTGCAAGGAAAAATTGTGCACCTCACTAAAAATGTTACAGTATCCCACTGAAGCAGGCTAAAGTTACCCGCTGAAGCCCTTGCAGACCTATTCCGACTGATGGCACTGCCAAAAAAACAATTTTTCCTAATGGACTGGTTTCAAAATGAGTTTTAAAATATCTGCATTATCACCAGTATCCATATGAAAATACCTACAATAACTGGACAATGTACAAGGCCGGAAAAGCTTGACTAGCGTTTAAGTAATGTAAATAAGAATCCAGTCATTATTCAGTAGTTTGGTATTTTCTGTAACAACATTTATCACTATGGATTAATTTGAGCATCATGTGGATATATAGTCAGTAACTGTACAGGTATACCAGCATAATTTAGCTATTTAATGTACCATAATTTTCAAGCATTGATCTTGGTATTGACACTGACCTCCAACATTAGTATTCCTTGGATGGCTAACATACGCTGAGTTTACCTACATGGCCTTGCCATTTGAACTATGCAGGTGTGAATTGCTGCGTGCATTAGCATGCAGTGCTTTAACTCCCCTGTGTGGACATTACAGGTGTGAACTAAAAGGTACCTACAGTAGTTTGTTAATATGGGTACCCTTTAAACAGGACAACATTGATGTGTAACGTGTAAGTGCTTTTAGCAGGCATCCCAGCATAGCCCTTGGTACATCAGAGAACAGCATGCTAGTGCATGCTGCAGATCACAGTTCTCTAATCCAAGCTGTGGAGCTGTGTAGACATAACTTCAGGTTTCCAGATAATGGCAAGGGAATGGGAACACCATATAAACCATGTAACAAAAGCCAGTGAACAGGGGTTTAAGCTCTTAAGTCTTAGTATGGCAAATATCACACACTTCGCTTACGAGCTTGTTCCGGAGACTGAGTCAGGATATGATGGCTCCTAAGAGCTGCTAGCTCAAGTGACCCAAGATTTAGTTATTCTGGTCCCTTTACATAGTTCTAGTTACCCAGAGTGCCTCATTTCCTTTGGCTGCCCGCTTTTGCACCTGGTCCCTGGAAATGAACAGCAGCTGGGCTAGCCTAGCCCTAATCGCAGCCATTTCTCGTGAGCAGATTTAAGATGAATCCAGCTTCTCTCATTCCTGCATCAAGATGAGGAGAGGAAGCCACTGCTTAACATCTTGGCTTTTCTCTGGGCTCACTTGATATGCGCACAGGCCCGTAAAAAGGAAAACAAAATGCTTGTATGCAACTTAAATACATCAGGCTCCCCTTCTGGTCACAGCTGTCCTGTTATCCGACTCTTTTCCCCGCCAATGATGCTGTAACTTTCTAAGTATATTTCTGGAAACCGGGATGTTCCATCTAGCTCTAGTTTTTCACCTTTGGCTAAAGACAACACTGAACTTTCATTTAACATTTAAACTTCATGTAAATACCTCATTTCCTGTGCTTTGAAAATATTTAATCCTTTTGTACTATTTTGACAAACCTGGAAAAATAATTCCAAGTTCTCAGAGCCCACCTGAAAAAGGGTGATTTTGTTTTTCCTGTCTAACTTCCTCTCTGCAATTCCCCACCGATATATCAGTTGCATAATCTTAAATTCCTATTTTTCAGTGATTTGAGCTGTTTAACTCCAAGCTGGGCACCGCTTTGAATCTTCCTCCAACATAATTCCATCGTGCATTAGCATGCAGTGCTTTAACTCCCCTGTGTGGACATTACAGGTGTGAACTAAAAGGTACCTACAGTAGTTTGTTAATATGGGTACCCTTTAAACAGGACAACACTGATGTGTAACGTGTAAGTGCTTTTAGCAGGCATCCCAGTTGTCTACAACTCAGTTTGTAGACAACTTCCCTGCAGTTAAAAGGGATGGTTCTAGAATGCTCATCAAAGTGCTGAGGTGGATAAGAGGCAAAACTTCTTTTTGCCTAAGCCTTGTTTTGAGGTCACAATCAGTCCCTCCCCACACCAAAATCACTGAAGTATCTAAAAATGTTGTCATATAACCAGACCTATGAAGCACATCACGAAAGTGCTGCACAAGTAGCCTAGTCGAAGTAGAAAAAAATAGCCTCCGTTTCTCTTATTTGTTCATTCTCTCCAGTGGTCCTTAGTTGGATGGAGTACTTGAGTTTGAGCTCTATCTACAGCCCTCTTTCTATCTGAGGGAACTGGAGTCACATGCTTGTGGTAGCCAACACTAAGTATTTTAAGCCTCTTATGCTGCTCTTCAGCAATCTCCCCCATTGGCTTCTTTTCTCTTGCTCAGACTGTTCTACCTCAGGGAGAGAAGGCAGCCTTATTCACCTCCCTCTACAGTGAAAATAGCTTCAGCTCCCAGACCACCGCTACTTGAAGGCAAAAAAGACATTGAAGATGGTACTAGGGATGTGCATGCGTGTGTGCGTGCGTGCGTGTGTGTGTGTGTGTGTGTGTGTGGCTCATGAAGATGCTAGCCTGGAGGTAGGTTGGCCATATAAGCCTCCTGAATAGTCAGTAAAGGACTGCCCTATCTGCTTCTGATTACACTAGAGAAGATAATAAGCTTCCCCCATTCCCCTCCCAACATATGAGGCAGCAGGGAGCTGAGGCCTTCATGGGGTGTGTTCTTGAGAGGAAGATAGAATGAATATGGGGCTTGTTAGAGCCTTTTGGGGGCTTGTTAGAGCCTTCAGGGGCCTTATTTTTAGCAAATTTCAGACACTTGTCTTTTAAGTCCACAAAGTCACAGCATTGCAAACTCTAGTTTTCAATATCTACTTTAGAACTGCACTCCCTGAGGCTGAATGACTTGGAGATTCATTAGTTTACTCTAAGGGACAAAGGATGAGTCAGCTAATTTTGTGGATGGACATTGGTGTAAGTTTATATGAAACACTGAGTATAAACTTGAGAAAATAATGAGTAACTAGTTAAAGCATGATGAAAGCAAAGTCATAGCTGAGTACTTGCACATACTGGTAACCAGTGAAGGTGGATTGCCTTTTCCTGATCCCAGCTGCCTTCTTCCTGCCTCTTCCTCTCAGTTGTCGTGGCTGTAAGAAATTACTTGTAAAACTGATCTTGATGTGTTCTATCACTGTAGCTGTATAATCTTTTAAAATGTTGCCCTGTACCTTTTCCTTAAGACATGAATGAGTAAAACACTGATGGCTATAACACAAATTTTTAATCACACACTCACTCTTAAAGGTCTTATAAGCCGTCTGCAGCCATTGGCTTAGTGCTCCCTTCAGTAAAACTGAATGCACACTAATCAGTATGCAAAACCATCAAATTACTTAAATGTAATTTACCATCAACAGCTAGCTGCACACAGAACCAGATTCACATTGGGAAAACCTCTGATTTTTTTTTTTTTTTGAGCCCAGGTAGTTAATGATAAACTTGTTGTTTAGCTGTTTAATGTCTTTTAGAGCTTACCTGGGTACGACTTTCATGTTCCTGGGAAAACTGAGGTTGACATCACAAAATGGCTGCCACTGTTGACTGTTTGGTGTGCTTGGTGTTGGTGTGTAGCCTTGAAAGCTAAAGAATAAGTGGGAAATTTTTCAAAAGTTAATTAAATATAGAACTTGCACTAAAAGTCATTAGAACTTGGATGCTTAACTCAAAATGAATTACCCTTGTTGCCTTTGGAAAATCTCACCCTGAACTTGCATAGATGATACTGCTCTGATCCCCTAGTTGTAGTCTCTTTCTCGGACATAGTCCAAAACTGAAGGAATTTAAATTACTGTGTGTACGTATTTTTCTAAGTAGAGAGCTTATGTCTTCAGGACTTCACAACAGGCATGTTTCCCAGCAGTAAATGAATTGTGAAAAATACAGAATGCTTTGCTTCCTGCAAAGGGCGAGTGATTAACTAGGCCCACCATGCTAGTTTCAGGAAATTCCTATTATACGATGACCATAGAGGAAGGCTGGAATAAAAAAGAGATGTTGTCACAAAGCACCAGTACTGTAAGAAAAATTGTTGCAAATATATTTTGTCTAATCCTTTTTAATGACACAAATATGTGGTGACTCTAGCACATAACAAAATCAGTGTATGTGGCACCTGAAAAATGCATGGGGCAATATTAATAGGAGAACTTCATTTTGAAGGGAGTTTCTATGTCGTCATGTGTAGTTGGCATGCCTAATGCAAGTTCTGTATTGTATATAATACTTAAATTGCAATATACCAGTGACCTTGCTTTAGGAACTTTTGTTAAATTGTCACTTTATGAACAAAGTTAAATTATTATTACGTTGAAGGAGAATGGTTTTGCTTTGAATGTACTTGAAAAGTCTGGATGCAATGTCTCCTGAAGTTATTCTCCTTTCTTCTCTTAAAAACTGGCTGGGTTACTAGCTCCATAGCAATCTCCTGGTTAGTTAGCCATGTAAAACAGGCAGCCTGCTCAAATTGGGTTGGTTAGCTGAACTAAACAATGTTCCAGGATGGTGGAAGGAGAGATGTTCAAATTCCATCTAGAGCTCCTCAAAAGTGGTAGCTGCAGATTAGAGACAGTGGCATAGTAAGTATTTCAAATGGAAAGAAGACTCTGGAGACTGGGGAAGCCACATTTATATAAGATAATTGCATGCTGCTGAGTGAAAACACATTAAAAGAGAACACAGTTTTTTAGGAGATATCTGTGGTATGTGTAGGAGGGATGGGGGGGAAAAGGAAGAGAGGATAATTCCATAAGGAGAGGAGAAAGCAGGACCAAGTCATGGCAGTGAAGTGAGTCAGAGTTCCTGAAGTGCAGAACGGAAATTGAAGCCTTGTGTTTTTTTATAACTGGAAATAAGTGTTTAGAGAGATGAGGTCCAAGAAGAAAAGACCTTTCCACTGGGGAGGAAAGAGGGAGGTGGGTGGAAGTCCTTTGGACAGGAACACAAAAGATTTTATCAGCGAGAAGGCCCCTCATTCTAAGTGGGTTTAAGTATACGGTGGTTTTTAAATTACTTCATGCCACAAGGTTGAAACTGCTGTACTACATTTAGATTGTATTTATTCCAATGAGTTTTTGAATAACTGCCCATGTGAACTTCTGAATTACTAGAAATGTTGCAAAATGTACAACTCTTTGGGTTCTCACATTTCACGGGTTGGGGGGAAGGGGGCTGATTCCAAATTTTGGTGAGACTGCCATTACTTTTTAAATTAAACAAACAACAGAAAAATGTTGCTTTCCATGAAGATTGCCCTGCAGTCTCTAAATGTAGAACAGAGGCTCAATGCAAAACAGTTTCATAAGCAAGAATGGTTACGATAACATGTCATGCCAAATGTGAGTGCAATTTAAATAGCCTGTGGGAAACCAATCTTGTTTACAATAACTTGTGTTGCATGGTGAAATTTAAAGTTGACTTAATACACGCGGAAGTGTGCTATAAAATAGGTCAGATCAGCATCTTTCCACCAAGCAGCCAAACCAAAAATGGAGGGCAGAGGGAGTTCAAGGGAGGAAGCCACATGAAAGACATTAGGATTCATGGGGGTTCAACATTACTCTAATGAATAACTGGCAGATTAGTAGAGAATTTTTCATCATTTCAGTTTACTTATTAAAACTCTTCACATTCATTATTCTGGACAGTTGTTTTCTAGCTGCTTGCTTATTAGAAGGCATATCTCCATGTACTCTTAGAGATGAACGCAAAAATGTATGAAGAGTTCTAAGCCAATGTGTGGGTTACAGTCAGGGAGTGCTAAGACTCAGTCCTAAAGTTGATGATGGTTTCTTATTGAAAAATTCAATATTGAACAGGCATTGCAACTACAACTGGTGAAATATTAGTTATCAGTATGAACCTTTTTTGTTCATGCATAATTCACAAATGAATCCTGATTTCTTCACTGAGTTAAACTTAGGCACCCAATCATTAATAATTTTGCTATGAAGGCCTAGAGGACGGGATAAAATGTTGATTCCATGGAACACAGCAATGCATCTTTTGCTAAATCTTAAGGGAACAGTTAAAGAAATACTCTTCATAATCATACCATGGTCCAACACATCAAAGTACATAAAATGGCTTTACAGTTCTTCACAGAAGGCATTTCTCTACCCATTCCATTCAGTCATTAACTTCACAAGAAGCATTGGTGTCTCATTTCCTGATGCATTAATTTCAAAGTTCTCCTTCTCAATGCTGTGCACCACTCCTCCTCTGCCTGCCTCTACTCTGCTATTCTACCCCTCTAATCCTCTGAGTCCTTTCTTGCTATTTCTTCAGGTTGCCGATTCTCTTTTATGTTCCAAGCATCTTTCTGAGGTTCTTCAAGTCTCTGTTTGTTTTTGAGAAACCTTCCTGTGTTAACCCTATGCTTGATGTCACTAAATTGCTCAACACATTATATTTAAGCTTTTGGGCACAGAAACCTTGTAGCCATTGTTGTGCTTGCAAACACAGTTAACCTCACATCAGGTTGAACTTATTCTAACAAATCCTTGACATGGATTGGGAAGGATAAGCAATTCCTATTCAGAGTGAGCAGTAATGTGACCTTACTTTTAAGTGACATATATATGTTTTGGAGACTGTGGTATGGGGTAGAGAGGTATTATCTTCAAGAATTGAATCTTGACTTCCGCTTACCACCTTTATTCACTTACAAAGTATCCTTAAATGAAATTAATACAATACATGTGAGTATATATGAATTCACTTAGTTGCCGGGGAAGTTAACGAGGAAGTAAACTGTAAGTAAAAAGTGAAACAAGCTGTGAAATGTACCTATCTGCTTATTAAAATAATGCAGCAGATAGCTGGTGGAAGTGTTGCCTGTTTGAGCAAAGGTACTCGAATCTCATTTCTGTCTGTACCATTGTTTGGGCTTCAATCCAAACATGCTGGATTGATGTAGTAACCACCTACACGTCCATGGAACCAGCTGGCGTATGTTGGATTTGGAAGAGAGGAGGGGGCTGCCATTGCCTACAGGGAGTATGTAATTGCTGTAGGAAATTAAGTAGGAGTGCTTAATTTAAAAAAGTACTTTGATTTCTGGAAAGAAATAGCATGAAGCTCCAAAGGGAGCCAAAAAATAAGCTCTTGTAAACACAACTGTAGAGTTCTGTGTGAGTTCCTCAGATGAAAGAAAATAGTGCCTGAGCTAAAGTGGCACAGATTACTGCAAACTCTTCTTTACTTTAGAAAGCTTGTGCATCTGGGATTCTCCATACTGAGCTGTCTGTTTCTTCTATAGCCATGTTTCTGTATATTCATTGTGCTTTGGTCTTAAAGCTTGCTGTCAAAGGTTTCTTCCTTTGTACCTAGGAAACAGAATCATAGAAATGTGAGACTGAAAAAGACCTCGAAGTCATCAAGTCCAGCCTCTGGTGCTGAGACAGGACCAAGTAAACCTAGATCATCTCTGATACATTTGTCCAACCTATTCTTAAAAACTTCCAGTGATTGGGATTACACAACCTCCCTTGGAAACCTATTCCAGAGTTTAACTGCCCATATAGTTAGAAAGTTATCCTGATATATAACCTGAATCTCCCCTGCTGCAGATTAAACACATTACTATTTGTCCTAACTTCAGTACATATGGAGCACAATTGATCACAGTCCTGTTTATAACAGCTCTAAACAAATTTTAAGATGGTTATCAGGTCCCTCTTTGGTCTTCTTTTCTCAAGATTAAATATGCCCAGCTTTTAAACCTTTCCTCATAGGTCAAGTTTTCTATACCTCTCATCATTTTTGTTGCTCTTCTCTGGACTTTTTCCAATTCACATCTTTCCTGAAGTATGGAGCCCAAAATTGAACATAATACTCCAGTTAAGGCTTCACCAGTGCTGAGTAGAGCCGGACCATTCTCTCCCTTGCCTTACATGCAACACTCCTGTTAATACACCCAAGAATGGTATAAGGCTTTTTCGCAATGATATCAGATTGTTGACTCATTTAATTTCTGATCCACTTTAACACCCAGATCCTTTTCAGCAATACTACACCCTAGACAATTATTCCTCAGTTTCTAGCTGTATGTCTCATTTTTTTCCCCTTCCTAAGTGAAGTACTTTGCACTTGTCTTTGTTGAATTCAGCTCAGTTCTTCAATTAGTCAAGATCATTTTGAATTCTAACCCTGTCTGATTTTACATTTTGTTACCTAGACGTTTTTATTTGGCATACACCAACACTGAGGTGATTAGATTCAAACTCAGGGAAGATTTGGTGCAGGGTACATCACAGCTCCAAAGTTTCACGTAAACCCTCTCCTTTTATACACATTTATATATTTATTGTAATTACTATATGTTACATTACATACTTCGGATTTGCTTGGCTCCTACAAGGTGACCGGTATAGTAATCTCTGTTCATGTTCTATTTATGCCTGACCTATTCTTTATTTTATTTTTATCTTTTTAATGTATTTGGTTTGTTGTTTTGTTTATAGTAAATCGTTCCCTGAGTGTTCTCCCTCTTAGCTGGCTCAGACATTTTGTCTTTTAGCCTACTGGCCTATTTACTTATTTTAGTTAGCACAAACATTCTGTTTCCAGTCTGATTATTCATTTACCTCCCTAATCCTATCTTCCAAAGAATGAGGCCTCCTGCCTCCTCCCCCTCTCAACCTTGTTTACTCATATTAGGTCAAGCCTACCTACATACCACTGCCTTTGTTTTTCATTTCTGCTGTTAGGGCAATGGACACCAGTTGTTCATTTTTTTTTCTTGGTACAAAATTAGTGGTATTAATGGACAGGGGAGGTGTAGATGCCAACAGAATGGTTACTAATGACTCCCATTTGGTGGTGTCTGTCACAGCCTCTTTCACAGTCTCCCTCATCTACATGCTTGGACATACAGCATGGCTCCCAATCTGAGTCAGAGGGGTGAGGTATAGCCAAAATCCATTTAGGCTTTCCTGGCATGGTGGTGTCTCCACCGACAAGTTTGTGGTATTTCAGAGCACATACTGTGTTCCCAAGCTGTACCACCTCTTTCACTTCCTTTGTAATGACTAGTTGGGTCCAACCTTCCTTCCTTGTGGTTAGGTTTATTTGTGGTGAGTACTCCTAGAACCATCTGTGCTTCATTCATTTACAGCAGGCTGTTTACTTCATCATTTTCTTGCGTGGCCATTTTCACATTAGAATAATACCATTGATAAGTCTTATTTTTATTCATACTGTTAACATACACCATTGTTTTTAGGGTTCCCTATTCATCTAGGTATAGCAAATATAGTTGGCACAGTTGAATTATTAATTCATGGATGCTCAAGGTCCAGAACTTTCTAGCTTTGCAGATTTTTCTCTCTAACGTTCTTAATTCTCCTTTCCACTAGTGTGGTCCAGATAAGTGTGCTCTTTAATAATCTTGACCATTCCGCTGCTTTATTTCTTCAATTTCCTGTATTAGGTGAATATCAAGTTTGAAAACATATATACTGTACGTAATTGCCTAAAAACATTATTTAATGAATTACAGTATTTACAGATCTATTCATTCATTTTAAAGTTTGCTTAATGGAATGCATGTTATTAAGGCTATATTTTAGTCACGGGTATTTTTAGTAAAAGTCAGACAGGTCTTGGGCCGCAAATTTTTGTTTACTTCCCTTGACATGTCCATGACTTTTACTATATACCTCTGATTAAATCTTGGGGAGGGGGCAGCCCGGGGGAGTGCCAAGGGTGTCAGGAGTCGGGGGAGGGTGGTACCCAGTTCTGTACCTCTCTGGAAGTGGGACATCCCTCCTTTCCTAGGCATAGTCTTGGCCACACAGCTCTCTCCCTGAGAGCTGATTAGGGGGTCAGGAGATCTAGAAGGAGACTTAGGATCTGGGAAGTAATGGAAAGACAGGGCAGAAGCAGGAAGGCCTGTGTGAAGGGAAGTTGAGACACTGGAGCTAGAAGAAAGGACAGGTAATACCAGTGTTCTGTATAAGAGGCAGGAAATTGGGAGACAATTGAAGCTGAAGAAAGCCAATACTGTGCAGAATGGCCGAGGAGATGCTTCCTGCTAATCTCTGAGTGCTGAGGTGAAGAAATGTGCAGGAAAGTGTCCTCTGGCCACTATTCTATTAGAAGGGCAGGGAGATAGGAGAGAACTCAGAAGGGATGTGGTAATGAGCCCAGGGTGGGCAGACATTGCATACCTATATAAGAATGGCCATACTGTGTCAGACCAATGGTCATTCTAGCCTAGTAACATGTCTTCCAACAGTAACCAGTGCCAGCAGATCAGGACAATTATCGAGTGAGCCATCCCTTATCATGCAGTCACAGCTTCTTTCCTTATTGCTTGCATTAGCTCATTAAACTCATTCATTGCATTATTGATTCAATGGATCAGAGGTAGCCCTTCATTTTGAAGAAAGATTGGGGACTGAATAAGAGTCAAGAATATTAAAAGGTGTTAGAGCCAGAGGGGTTTTGAGTTCCAGTATGGGACTTCAGTTTATGCATTTTAGACTTGTATAATAATTACCCTGTGACAAAGGAGTTCTAAGCTTCAATACTAGAAAATATTCTTGAGGACCCTTGAAAAGAGGGAACTGAGGATGGGAGGCCTGCAGGGCCACCCCAGGCCAGGAGGGGATTCTCCAAGATTATGGCGCTTTGACAAAGTTACTGACACTTTAATTGTTATCAAACTCTGTGTGCCATCTTTACGCCTTTGGTGGATACCTGACCCACGTTAAGGTCAATGGCAAAACTCCTATTGACTGAAGAAAGTTTAGGATTTTCACCCTTTGCGTTTTCATGTCCTGAGAGATTAGACTATTTTTGTGTTATATATTTTAGTTTATTATCACAGCTTCTCAAAGTGTAAAGAAACAGACCAATAAAGAGGTAACTTGCTTTCTTCCAGGAAAAGTTTACTTAAATGGTCCCATTATAGAACTCCAGGTGCTTAACGCTGAGAGGTACAATCAGTCGCAAACATGAAGTAATGGGCTCAGAAACGGTCTTCGTGTTCAATTTTAAAACAGCAGCTGCATTGGCTATGCTGAGCAGGAAGTTTTCCAAAAGGAGGAGTAAAATGTGCTTCTAAAGGATAATATTATAAAATGTACTAATTGTAGGAATGGCCAACCTAGTTAAGGGCTCCTGATATGAATGTGGAGAAGACACAAATCTAATCTCATGGCTACCAGACAATGACAGTGACAGAATTTAATAGCAGTTTCTGGTTTTCGTGGGCAATCCCACCCCCGGGGCAGATGCAAGAGGTTAACCCTTGAGTTTGGCTGGCATTTTTCCTTTGTGTGGGAGATGAGACAGATTGTAGGGTATGAATTGTTGTGGTTTTGTGAATGCCATTTCGTATATTAATCTCCATTTTGAATGTAACCTTCAATGTGGCTTCGTTGAGAATTGATTTTGTAGCAGGAACTTGAAATCCAGTGGAAAGACTACGTTTGGGAAGCTAAGAGAAAACAATTGAAGACCATCCACAGTGAGTCAGTGTCTCTGTCCTACTAATGGTTTGCTATCATAAGTCCATAGTCTGCAGAGCTGGGGGCCCAACCAGGGTAAACCCCTGCATACTAGGATGCTGTGCAGCTTACTCATGAGATAGTCTATCAGACCAAATTTTGTAACTTGCATTTTGACCTGGCCCAAGGAATTGCAGGACTAGTCAGGTTTGTGCCCAGTTGCAATGTCCCTCACTCAAATTAGGAGGGGTTAGATGTAGGGGCTCCTGGGCCAGGAATGTCAGGCTGCTGGGGTGATAGTGGTAATGGGGGCACCTGAGAGGGGAAGAGAAGGGTTGGGAGGGTGGGGGAAACATATGGCCATCTCCCTTTATATGGCACTCTACAGCCCTTTATTAGGGCCAGGGACTTTGAACGACTCTGCCTAGAAGCCAGTGGGGAATAGGGAGTGAGGCTGGTATTTGGAAATATCTAAGCAGAAGTGCATAGGCAGAAAAGGTGAAAGAGGCTGTTTTAAAAGAAGAATGTCCTCCAAGCCAAGAGGGCTCTTCCACTGCCGAAGGAAGTCTATTAGCCAAGAAGGCTGGAAGAATTACCTGGCCTACAGATTTGGACCAATCCTAGGACTCTCAGGTGTTGAAGTCAGATTTGAGGGAGTTTGTGTTTCGGAGTTGTTTGTTTTCCATAGATCTATAACTCTTTCTTCTGCTTTGTAAGAGTGAAAGTTTTTGTGGTTAAATTCCTGGGCAAGTCCATGGGCCTTGTTTTACTGCCACGTTGTCCATGAAGGGTGTCATTAAGAAACCAGACTCTGGATTGGATATGTTTAAGCAACTGGGGGCTCTGGAGGACTTAGGCACTGATACTAGGGTCTAAGCAAACACACTGCAGGCCCCCACTGTCCCAGAAGGGTGTCCAGACATGGGGTCTGCATCTGGAAATGCACTTGAGAAACTTAGAGCTAGGATTAGTGATCAGTCACTATCCAGATCAAGGACGTTTAGCAGCGTGTGTGATTCAGTTGTTGCATCCAATCACAACAGACTGAGGTCCATCCAGAAAATGGGACTTGTAACAGTTTGTGACCGGAGGCATGTGTGGAAGTATGCTCCCATTAATCTGCTAACAACTTGCATGCCCTTTGCACCCACCAAAAGTGTGCTTGTGAAGGGGTGGGAGAAGTACCAGATACGCCTTTATATATACATTTCACACATTGAGTGTGAGGATGGCTTAGTGATCTGAATTCAAGACTGAGCCCTTGTCTACGCTACAGAGTTAGGTCGATGCAAGGCAGCTCCTGCTTACCTAACTCACCCACTATATCAACCTAATAATTCCACCTGCACGAGAAGTGTAGAGTCAAAGTTGATGTGGTTAGGTTGACACATTGTCAGTGTAGACTTACACTGACTGTTGCTGGCTTTCAGAACCCTTCCCACAATGCCCACACTGACCGTTCAGTTGGTACAAGTGCTCTTGGTGAGGATGTGGACCGCCAACACAAGGAGCGAAGTGTAGACATGCATGAGCAATGCAACTACTGTAGCAGCTGTATGCCAATATAAGGTAGGTTGAGTTAATTTTGTAGTGTAGACATGCCCTAAGTCACGTACTCCAGCTCTAACCATCTTCTGCTCCTGATTATTATTTAACATTGCATAATATGAGAAACTGGTAAGGCATTTTATCTGAAGTATTTCTTAAATCTCAATTCTAACCCCTCACACAAAATACTGTGACTTTATGGAGGTAAGCAGAGGCTAAGTTATTTGAACAAGATCAGCTCTGCAAGGCAGTATTGAGACTAGAAGCTGAAAAATCTGCTTCCTCTAATTAATTATGGGGCGTGTGTGTCCATATATACAGATACGCAGATACGCGTACACACACACTTGCGCGCACACAAACACACACACTTAATACTGTGACAAATGAGCCTACTCCCCCAGTGAAGTGCCTGTATAATACTCATGATGAGGGTGAGGTTTTTGGAAGAACAGATTCTCAGCTTACTTTTTGAAGGGTTTGAATGGCACAGAAGAATAACTGTAAACTAAAAATTGTTCAGACTGGGCTGGAGGATAGAAAAATGTATGTAGCTCTAATGCTATTGGAAGATGTATTATGGCATGCATCATGGAATTTTGGAGACACTTTAAAATAGTATTCACATGTCTGGCTTGAGTTCACTGAATTCTCTTCAAAGAGGAATGTAGGATTAAGCAACTCCAAAGAATTCTTGCTTTGGAGCAGGGGTTGCTCCAATTGCTTTGTCTGGTGGCTTTCAACAAGTATACACATTGTGTGACTTATTCTTCAGCATATTTACCAAATATGTATCAAATTATGTAGTTATTAGAGCATGGGGAGAATATTTTTATGGGTAAAACATCCTTTAAAGTAACAGCTCGATGTGAGCTTACTTTATTGGTTATTTACACAAAATATTCATTCCATGCCATTGCAATCCATGTTTATATTCCATTGGAAATCATTCCATTCCATTGCTTGTTTATTTCTGTTTGCATAAAGCTCCCACAACACCTATATTAAAAGTTAATAGTGTTTTTAATACTGCCCTACTTCATATGCTGCAAGCGAAAAGAAAAATAAATTAACCCAGAGAGTCAGAAGAACTAGCAGTCTTACTAAAATTGGTGTGGGTCACAACCTTAATCTGTTCTCCTGTGGGTAAAGGTGAGTAGTGTTAACAGAGCTACTTATGAACCACAAGAGGACAGCTCGGCTCATGACTGCCGCCTTTCCAGTATCATGAGTTATATGGGATAGTGTTCTCTGAACATGTAACTTCACATGATATTAACAGGGCTCTTGTGCATGAAGGGTGAAATTGTGCAAAAGTGTTGTAGCTGGCCCTGAATGCCAGTCAGATGTAGGACTTTTGCCCTGAGGAGATATTAATCCATAATGAGCACACATCTTTCTGCATGAATCTGTGCTTTAAAAATTGAGAGCTTATTACTTATAAAGTGAAAGACTCTTTAGACTTGAAATATAATTTTCCAAGTGTTTTGAATGGCTTGATTTAAAGAATTTCCTCTGAAAGGTACTTTTGCATAGCCACTAAAAGACTGGACCAATTCTAGTGTACATTTCTTTGCTAGTTCAGAAGTATACTGATATATTTGAAAGCCAATGAAGATTAGAGGTTAAGATTTAGGTTTTTGCAGCTGGAACCTGCAGTCACCCACCAAGCTTTTTATAACCTTACCTTAGACTTTAGTTCATCCCATGCTTTGCTGCACATTGGGCTAATAAATTTACCACCTTTGCTGTCAAATGCCCTTCTCTCTAAATCTTCCCATTTCACACTGAGATGCTTGATGTTGTTCAGAACTGTTTGTTTCCATGTTATTTGCCATCTTCCTCTCTTTCTTCTTGCATTTTCTGGGTTCCATTCAAGGGGGGCATTTGGTAAGCATTCTTTTTCCTTTCTCAGCACATGTCCCAGCCACTGATGTAGACTTTTGTAGATTATTTGTGAGAGGGTGCCTTGTCCAGTAATTTTTCTGACTTCATCATTCGTCTTCCTATCTCTATATGTTATTCCCATTAGTTTTCTCAGACATTTGTGATGAAATGCATCCATCTTTTGCATATCTTTCTTGGTATGTTGCCATGTCTCACTACTATGTGTTGTGATTAGCGATATTAATTAACATTATGAAGGCATTCTATGCCAACTTCAAATTCTGCATTAAAATGGATTGAGTAAGCCATTTAGCATCAAGACAAGTGTAAGACAGGGGTGCATCCTAGTTCCTTTTTTTGTTTATGCTAGTCATCAACTATGGATTAAAACAGTGCTTTTTATAAAGGAAACCTAAAATGCTATTTTCCCACAAATGCCAGTAGCAGATCACTAGCATACAAAACAGTATGTTGCATACTATGGAAAATAGTGGAAAAACTAATTAGATTTGGCTAGTAGTTCATGCCATCTCTTTGGCTTTGTCAGTGGTTCATCACTTCTGAGTGTCTATGTTAGCACAAAGTTTCAAGAGCTGCTGTTGAAAGCAAGCAATAAACAATTGCCATCTCAAACTGTAGGTTGGCCTAAATTAACTGAGTGGCTCTTGAGCCCCTGCAATGCTGTTGATGAATCTAATCCAACATAATAACAAGCTGAAACCAGGAGAGTTTCTTCTGAGCATAGTTGCTTACAGAAAGCTTCCATGTCTTTAATTTTGTCTCCAGTAGACCTGGCTGAACAATGAACAGATTGAGTAGTCACATTACTTTTCTTTTAAATGACAAATTATTGTTTTCTTAAACAATCAGCTCTAATGTCCATGAAAGTCAGTGAATTACAGAGGGGAATTTATTTAACAGGACAAGAATGCACTGTTACCTGCAAATGATGAAACTCAAGTGCGTGAACTGATAAATCACCAACATACAGTAACACAGCTTAAGAATCCCAAAGTTACATTGCATAAAAAGTGCATTGGTTGCAAAGGTCTTCTGCCTTTGCAGTATAGTGTACAAGACTGACTCTGGGTCAGGGCACTAAGCACTGAATGGTCCATGGGCGGTGGGACTTCTGACTGTTCTTCCTAGCGAAAAGAGCCAAGCCCGGAGGAAGGGTTCTGCTCCGATAGGCAGGAAACTGTACAAAGAGAGGATGCAGAGGTTAGATTGTGATGGAGTAAACAGTCACTTGAGAAGAAGGAAGAAAAAATGCAAACCCTTGGCGAAGCTGGATTGGAAACAATGTAGAAATTTGGTTGGGATTTCATTAGGTTTGCCTAACTTCTAAGAGCCTAACCTTCCTAGGTGTCTATGTTTGCACTGGAAAAGTCCCCTAGGCATCTAAATTGCTGTTGGCATATGCACAGCCACCTCAGCACTAATATCACTGAGCAGCTTGATACCTAATTCATGTATAATCCCCAGTGAGTTTCACATCATAGGAATTTCCATGTGCTTCTCTCCTGCAGGGTCTGATCCAGTGGACATGCTCACATTTTAGGTCAACCTAAATGGCATCGTAGTGAGCACAGCAAAGTGGAAGGATTGATTTAATGTGGATAAATTTGATTTTACAGCGTAGTGTAGACCAGGCCTAAGGGAGTTAAACACCCAGCTCCTATTGAAATGCAATGTAGTTAAGGTGCATTGAAAATCCCACTCTTCTCCCCTCTGCCTCCCCCCCCCCAAAAAAAAAACTTAGTTAAAAGTAGCATCAATGCAGGGGGGGAGGGAGCAAAATTCATCAGTATTAGTAAAAATACTCATTTTAGATTTTAATAGGAAAACTAGTTTGTACAATTCTGAGTGCTGATAATCCATAGTTCTCAAACTTTTGTACTGGTAATCCCTTTCACATAGTAAGCCTCTGAGTGCGACCGCCCTTATAAATTAAAACACTTTAAAACATATTTAACACCATTATAAATGCTGGAGGCATAGCAGGGTTTAGCATGGAAGCTGATAGCTTGCAATTCCCCATGATCCCCCCGAGGGGTCCTGCTCCTAGTGTGAGAACCCCTGTGATAAACAAATGCCCAAGTGAACAAGTTGCATTCTCTTCAGAGTTTTGTGTGGCTACTAAAGAGCCTGAACATGAATTTCTGTTTTCTTTTCTTTGCAGGGACTTGGACAGAAATAATATCTCAAGAATCACCAAGGTGGACTTTGCTGGGCTGAAGAATCTCCGTGTCTTGTGAGTATAAAACTAGCTTGGCCTTCAAAATGCTGCATTAGACCATTAGCCTCCAAAAATAAGTGCTTGGGAAAATGTGTGCTGCTGATGCTCCATGTACTGCAGAATTGTTTACATCTTCTAGTTGTGAAATAGCGTCCACATCAGACACCCTGTACAGTTTCTATAACTTAAGCTCTGATTATAGTTGTTTGCCGTGCCTTAGTACAAGAGAGAAACTCTAATTTAAAATTTTAAATTTTAGAATAAAAATAAAATATTGAAATTTTAAAATAAAATTGTGTTATTTCATTGTTGTTTTTCTGCTTGGCTTTTAATCAATGTTATGATTAAAACTTTTCTTTTTTCCACTGTAGTATGAATTGTACTTCAGTTAAACTTAGCTCTAATAAACCGCTGTCAAATGGCTCTTTCCATTTTTGGATGCAGTAAGGTGTGTTCCCATAGAGAACACATGGCAGCTGTGATGTAACTTTGAGTTGACTAAGGAATAGTTCACAGTTGTGAGGGTCATGCTTAAAGGAAACAGTCCATACCTCCTGGTTGAATGTAAATGATTAAAAACAATAGTCACTTTTGTCACTCCTGAAAATAAATGATCAGTCGAAGGGATAGAAATTATTTTCCTTAGTTCCATATTAAGACTAAACTGTTACAAAAGGCCAGTGTTCTAGTCTGCCTGATGTGGAACTTTTAATTGTCATCTTTACATTAATTTACTTTCATTTAAGATGGCTATAAAGGATATATAGTGTAATTATACACACTTATTTACAAAGAAGATATAAATTGGGCAGCAAGGTCTAAAAGTACAAATGTTGGTGACTTTTCAGAACCACTGCTGCTGATGGGATATATATATACACATGTATGTAGAGAGAGAGAGAAATGAAAATGCACATGACTGGAGAGAACATAGTAGAGGAATTACACATCATTGAAATATAATTGAATGAGAGTGGGAAAAGTGCCCCTGCTATTCAACTATGGACTTTGGAAAAAGTATAGTAAATTGTCAGTTTGTTAGCTCTAGGGCTCTTGCTTCTGGCTGGGACCAAGAGAAGTGATGAAATCCTGAACCTGAAGTCCTTGCCACATTCCCTGCTCCTCCACTTTCCCCAATATTTCCAAATTTTTCAGGACAGCTAGGAAGCACTTAAGATTTAATGGGCGTTATTTTTTTCAAGATTTCCCAGCCAGATTTGCAGAGCTAAATCCAGATAATCAGATTAATAAAACTTTTGGGCTCAGATAATGAAGTTATTGTCCAGATCAGAGCTTTGCTGAAACGGAATATTTTCATGTATTGCAAATGCCTGTAATTTTGGTCCATGTCTTCGTAAAACATAAATAATGGAGTGGAGGTATATAAGCCACAAAGAGATGCAGAAGTTAGTGAAGGTGGTTCAGTGAAGTTTGAAGACAACTTGTAAGGGCCTTTCCCAATGACTGTTCATCGAATAGTAAGATTACCATTGATTTTATGCTATGTCTACACTGCTGTTTGGCATTAAAACTTTTGTAAAGTTTTAAAAACAAAAAGCACCGGTATGGACAGCGCTTTGTCAGCGGGCGATGTGGCTACATGGCATAGCCATGCGACATAGCAGTGTAGGCATAGCCATAGTCTCAGCTAGGTTTTAGGTTGGGCACTCTATGAATCATAGATCATAGTGGCACTGTGGCACTGCAAAGTTGCAATTGGAGTTGAGCAATTATCAATAATCATACCAGTCTTATTAGTGAGTTCATATTTGGTTTTCTTTAACTGGCTTGCTGTTTTTTTTCTTGAAAAATCTGTAATATGACAGAAGTGCTTCTATAGCACTTACACAAAAAGGTAACATTAATGTATTATGTATAGAAAAATTCAGTATCCAACTCCCATTGGCTGGGTGTTGTATAATTCCCTGCATACCAAGCTAATGGGAGAACAGCAATTCCATATTACGTGCCCCATTTAGCTCACTAGAAACCCATAGCTAGTTTATTGCCCTCAAGCTAAAGCCCTATAAAGTGACCAGTAACAAAAACATTTGTGCTTAGCATTGCACAGAAGAGGGGGCCAGAAGGGGTTCCACTGTCTCTTTCCGCAAATAAGCACCTGTGAGAAGTGTAGGTATAGGTAAGTTAAAAGTTAAAGAGAGGGAAAATCTTCCCATTTCACCCACTTGTCCTCTGTAGCTAACACACTACTTTTACATCACCTTTTGTACAATTATCTTGGTCCTTAAAGTCCTACAAGATGCCCAGAAGATAAATAGTGAATGAATGTTCTAACATTGTGAATTAATGGGCAGATGCTTAATAAGGTTGTGATGAAAATACAAATATCTTCCACTGTTCCTTCAAAACATATGGCATAAACTCTTATAACTATTCTACAACTAAACAAAAAAACCCCTCAAATTTATTAGAAGACTTACTTCCCTGCTTTGTTGATTTTGCCTGCAGGATGAGACTACTACAGCAAGACTTTTCTGCTGCTTGGAGCCATATAAAGTTTGTTGGCTTATATCCCAGCTCTCACTATTTCTATGGGGGTCCTTATTAAAATAACATTTACTGGCATGGTAGTGTGACTGTTGGTAAATGTTTCTTTTACTGACTGCTATGCTTTGTGTACTGTACAAAACATTGGCTAAATTGTACCATAGGAGTTATTCATGTTAAATACAGTTAAAATCTGGCATAATCTATGGGGTGTGTGTACTCATGCACATAGTTGGATCCAAAGTACTTGGAGTGGAGATTCCTGCCTCCGCCCCACCACAGCAACACTTTGGAGAGGCAGGAATTCATCCAGCATGCACTTCAACACCTTTCTCAGTGACTATCAATCACACTGATCAGCAAACAAAGTCCAAATGCCTCTACTATCCAGTCCATCAGTCACAGATCAAGATGCTGCCTTTCCTGTGGGCTCTGGCTGATTATCACATGTGGTGCAAGCTCATAATGACCATGGAGACCAGTTGCATCATGGGCCTGCCCTACAGTCTTGAGTTCAGATTGTGCCCCTGCAACAGCCACTTGTGCCCTCTCTGCCCACAGAGTCCCTTCTTAAATAGCAATCCCATCCTCCAATCGGGAACAAGCTGGTGGCAGGCAATGGCACTGGAACAGTTTTTATAGTGGGGGTGCTGAGAGCCATTGAACCAAACTGTATCTGAAGAAAATCAATTTAAGCCACGGGGCTTGGCAGCACCCATAGTTCCGGCACTGCCAGTGGCAGGAAATAGAGGCAGGATTCCCGGCCAGCCCTCTAGCCAGTCAGGGCTTCGTGAGGTACAGAGAAGCCCTCTTCTCTTGTCTCCCTATTCTCTAGCTAATCAGAGTGCCAGGACCATGTGTCACAGCACTGCAGCTCTTATGTGGAGTGGGGGCTCCACTTACCTGTCAATGAATCACTCTCCCGCCTTCAGTACAACACTTCATGATAAATGGTTGGCCCCAAAGGATTTCAATGGGGTACTTTATGTACTTAATGGTACATAAAGACTATTCCAGGCATTTTTACTTGCCTCCAGTCTCTTCACTTGATTTATCCCCACTTATGCCCTGTCTCATGGGAGGAAATAGGAGACAGGGATGTGAAAAAGGGACAGATTGCCTGAGCACCTCCCTTGGTAGCTTTTCCCATTCCCTCTGGTGTAGACTGATGGTCTTCAGTGGTCACAAACAGCTGGCACTCTTGCATCCTTTGGGAAGCCTCACTGAATAGGAACCGCTCAGTAACTTCCAGAGGAGTCTGAAATCCCATGCAGATGCTTATGTGCATGCATTTTATCACTTAATAGTTTGTCTGGATTATTTGCTCAGCATTAATTTTCTGATGTTGACTGTGGGCTACCATCCTTACACTGAAATTAAAATGATTGGCAGTGCGAAGAGTAAAGTGCTAAGGGGGCAGAATCAGGCCTATAATAAACTAATAGCAAGATTTTAATGGGTTTTGGCTATAAAAATTAAAAACCAATAATGTGGTTACTAGCCCTGGTAATGACGATGCAGTTTACATCCATGCAAAAACCACCAGTTATATGTATTTTAGACTGTAAATTTAATCTTCTGATGGTGGTAGAAGTGACCATGGGGAAAAAAACCCCACTGCCATTCTCTACAGGTGGCTTTCACCAGTCTATCACTATCACTGTAACTGGTGTTGCTATGAACGGCACTTTAACTCAAGCAATGCGTAGAGAAGGGGGGGAATACGATATTGTCTGTATAAGGTGTTTTGTTAAATTATCATTGTCAACTGATATTTCTTTAATCACAGGCATTTGGAAGAAAATCAAATCAGTATGATAGAGCGTGGAGCATTTCAGGATCTAAAGCAACTTGAACGGCTGTAAGTATGTTTATTTCATACATGTTGACTTAAAGAACTAAAGATTTTCTCCCTTATTTTATGCATTCTTTTTATTGTGTTATATAATAAAGAAATAATGTGGCTAGAATGAACAAAACACTTGACATAAATTAGAGTTAAGAATAGTTTAAAACAGAGTAAAGTTTTTAGATTAAAACCTTGGTATCCATGATTTATTGTAATTCAAAATAATATTAAGAATAATTTGTTAAGAAAACTAACTACCAATAAATAATTTATATTGTAGCTAACCACTGAGGCACAGTTAGTCAGGTCTAAATTTTATCTCACTTCGTTTTCTGAAGTTCTCAGGATGACTTCTCTAATTAGATTAATGGTCATGGCGATGGGTTGTCTTAATAGCCAGCATTATTGGGAATTGCCATAGTATAAATGCCCTGCACTTCCATATGAGAGTAGAACACCTTGTGTCAGATTATCTGTACAGCTACATATGCTTTATACTCATTTAATGGAACTGATATTGGTGGAGTCTCAGAGGTATAAAATTGGACTTTGAGTAGAAAATAAGGCCCTTGATTTTCTGCTTTTGTTAGTGATTTAAATAAAATGGATGTAGAAGATTTAGGTCCATCTTAAATCCACTATTTAGAAGGCCACTGGCCATGTATTATGGTATATAACAGGGTCTGTGTAGAATTCTATGTGTAAAGGTAACCTCAATCTCATTGTTTTGGTTGCATTGGTCTGCTGTTGTACAACAGTGCATAAAGTGGGAAACATCTCTGTCTAAATTGGCATGGAGAATAGTTAATTTTATGTACACACAGTAGAAAAAAGAAGTCTGCTATGCTAAAGTAATTGTGGCTTTGCCTTAATTATTGACAAGTGAGTTGCTTTTTTATACATTGACTTATCTTTTGGCAACTCAGGATTCACTCTAAGAGAAATGTGTATCTTTCTTGGGTCACAGAACTGTGCTTGAAATTGAAATGATGTAGTTAAAATTCACACTGAGATTGTAATCTGGTCCTTAGAAAAACAGATCTTGAAATATAAACATTGTTAAGGATACAAAAGTGGTGATTTTGTATGTTCAGGGAAACGTCTAGGAAGTAGCAGATAGTAACAAAGTTACTTACAAAATAATGAATGCATAACCTGACACTATAAATGACAATTGTTTTAGCTAAAAGTTTGTTCTTCTGGAAAGAAAATGTCAGCACTAGCTCTTGAAGTTTTACATCCATTATATGTGCTTTAATAGAATAACTTCCTTCTCCCCTCTTCCCACACTATTGGTTTATTTCTTTAAATGATTCCTCATCTGCCTAATAGGAGTATTTGGGAAAAATGCTAGGAGGATACCTAGATGGATGAGCCTGACCAGAAAGTTGATCTTTTCTTTATGTTGTATGTTTTTGTGTGTGAAACCAGAAATAAAAGAATGGGATTCTTCTACTAGTAACTGCTTAAGTATGTGATATCTGAATGCCTCCCTTAATTTTTCTCTCTGTAAACTCTTAAGTTGGCCTGCTACATATTGTATACTCTATACCGTATTTGCTGTATCTCTCCTTGCTTTTAGGATTACCTATTGTTAAAATATTTCCTAAATGAATGTATTATGAATTAGAGATTGGGAAACTCACAACATTTTGGTACTTCACCTCAAGTCATTTTATAGGAGATGACTATAAATCTAATCTTTTGCTATGAATCAGTGTTTCTTTGGAGAACGAATTGTGGAAAGCTTGGCATAACTTGTAAGGACTAAATTGCAACATTTTAGGCAATATTAAAAACTATTTTATTAACTATTGTCAAGCACTGCAAAATGTTAATGCAGAAAATACGATGGCTGAATTAAAAAAAAGAAGATGGCTTTTTTCCATTTAATTTATTTCCAATAACAAAATAAAAATTTCATTTTCACTGCTGCAGGCTTTGGAATACAGTTGGCTTTTGATCTCTTAAAGTGGACGCAAAAGTAATCGTTTGCTTTTTTAACAAAGCAGCTGCAGTGGGTCAGACTTTTAAAAACTTGAGTAATTTTGTTCCTGGCAAAGTATTGTACATTAAATTTTCTTACTCAAAATAACATTGGAAATATTGCTTTTTTTTTTTTTACAGTAGTGATCATTCAAAGGGCATTAACCCTAAATGAATATTATTTTCTCTTAATGTAGTTTAACTTGTCTAGACATCAAAGTAAAACCCTCATTTTTAACTAAAAATATGGACAGAGTTTTCTTTGTGAAATTTATTGCCTATGATGTCCTTTAAATCAGTCTAAAACTGTAAAACTAAATGTCTATATTGGTTCCAGTTATTGATGTCAAAAGCATACTTGTTGACAACTTTCCAATTGTTGTACTTTTACCATTTGCATCTCTAAAAACTTATAACTTAGCTTTACTAACTGAATGGATGCTATTTCTTGCAATATAAGCAGAGCATCCAAAGGGCACATTTCTGTCAAAACTTGTGGCAGATGAGGAAAGTGTGAGGCTGACTTAAGCACTGAATTCAAGTCACAACATGGGGAGCTGCAGTATAGACTTGGTAATTAAAATGATATTGAAGACAGTAACTAGCTATTTCTGATCAAGCCATTTTTTCCCTTCACCTTTCGATGTAGATTGGGTTTTGATAATATCCATTAGATATGGAAACCTATGTATGACAAGGAGCCTGCAAGATGTCTCCTGCCCTTCCTATGTTCTTTAAGGGCCTTACTTTCTGTATTGCTGAGCACCTACAACTCCAATTCAATTAAGTTAAATGGGAGCTACAGGTCTTCAGTACTTCAGAAAAGCAGGCTTTATTTAGGAGTTTTACACCATGGATTAGTTTTTGCAATATTGCCACCTTCTGTGCCTTTCTAAGCCAAAACTCAAAGGGTCAGTTTCTGTGGTAGCTAAGGATCAAGAGAAAAAATGGTTTAAACAAAACCTGTAAAACTAATGTGTGCAGTCAGTCTGCCTTACTTGAATGTTTGTTCTTCTGCAGCTGTATGTCCAATCCTGCAATGTACGCTGCATAGGCCAAATCCACATTTGTGCAGTACCCGATGGAAGTTAAGAGTCTCCACGAGTGTTTAGGTGTCCACTTTCATGAAACAGCTTGGAGGACTGAGGCCCTGAAACAGCATTAGTATGAGCCTTCTATCAGGTTTAATGGCTACTGCTATTGCTGTCATAATCTTTATAGCACAGAGGTACAGTACAGTCTTCCAAAATGTGTGATGAACTTATGTCAGCTAAAGGACTTCTTGTGTCAGGCCTAATGAATTGCAGGAGTGCTCAGTATGTATTTAAGTAGTTATGAAAACAGCTGAAAGAATTTGGAGTGCTCTCCAAAAAGTTTCTAAAAGATATCCCAGGGTTCAGCTCACTTGGCTGGTAGCACTATAACCATTTTAGGGTAACTGCTCTACCTTTTGGTATATGGAATATCTAAGACAGCGTCACTTGCTTAGTAATTTCCGGTTCCTTTATATTACAACCCTATCCCTTAATTTAATGTATGTTTCATTGTATAAAATGAAATTATGTAGTCAACTGTTATTCATGCTTGTTTTATGTAGGGCTAATTGGACTGACTGTAAAACATGACTAATATTGCTGATGGAAAGCTTGGAGAAGGAGAGAGTTTTGCTTCACTACTTTTTGTATGTTGCTCAGGAAAATTGAAAAGATGTGTTCTGAGAATGCAAGCATGAACTAAACATACACTAATGAGCATAGAATTGTTTAAAGAGAGAAATTCACAAGATAGAATCTTGGGTACAATTTGTAAGATATTGATTTCAGTCAAGCCTTCTAAAATTGCCATGACATGAACTCCAGCCCTAAAGAGATATTTGGAGAGTCTGAGGATGTGCAGTGCCATATAAATGCTATGGATGATTCAAGTTTTAGAATGATGCTTCACATTTTCTAAAATGGAGAAGAGGAAACAGTGTTCTTCAGAGTGCTATTTCATTTCCAATTCTGGTGTCCAATGAGGGGCCGATAAATATTTGTATACCTCTTTAAGCTAATTTGGTGTAATTAAGAGATCAAAAGTAAAATCCTCCTCCTGAGGTGTGTCCTAAAGATTTGTGATCCTTCCTGAAGGTCTGATTAACAACTCCTTCTTCTTCCATAGCTTTATGATTAAACTGGTCCAATCCCTGTAAGTGCGGGATATAGTACCCAGACAGGATGAATCACTGTCTAATATGATGCACTATTTCTGACTTTGCCTTAACTGTTCTAGAACACGTAACATTGGAATATATCTGAATAAAAATAGAATGTTACAGTGTAGCTGGATCTGATTTTTACTGTGAGCTTACTATGTATAGTACTGTGACATATTGGCATAAAAAGGTGGTAATATGATTAAAGAACAATATTTTATTGGCTTGTTCGTTTGGATCCTGACCTTCAGCTGATCTTTACAATGTTCGGAAAACTAATTAGCTCTCAGACAAAGAACTTGGATGCCAAGTTTTAACTCCAGAACCCTTGTTTTGTGTAGCAATAGAGCTTTAAAATGGAATTTGGGTTTGACCTTTAACTGGAGAGATGCTACTGTGTATTATGTTTCTGTAAGCTGAATTTTAAATGTGTAATTATGACATAAAGTGTGTTTGGGCTTAATGTACTGTAAAATCACTATTAGTGACCAAGGATGCTAGTGGAGAAGAATAAATTGTTCTGAGAGATGCTTTGCAATCTAGACCTCATCAATTAGGACTGAACAGGCTTTAAATAAATCATGTAATACAAAAAGCATTTTCCACAATTAACATGCTGAGTGGAAAGATTGCTAAGTGGTTCAGAAATGTGGGTAAAATAATAAATGTGTCTGATAGTTCTTCACTATTGTAAACAAAAGTTTATTGCAGACCTGTGGCAGACTAGATGAATCTATGTTTATGGTGTTTATATTGAGTTTGCAGAGTTCCTTTACATCTGTCAAACATACATTTTTTCCATATTCCTAAAAATCTAAGTTTATGAATCACCCAATAATAGAACAGAGTAACAAAGCAGTGATTCACATAAGGTTAAAAAACACTGTATTTTGTGATAGCTATTCAGGAAAAGATTTCATAATGGTCATTTTCTATTAGTGAATTGTGAAGGGTGTATATACCCGCACTGGTGATGAAAGGGTTAAAAAGGTGCTATGATCAAGGCTGGCCATGTCAGTTATGTCAAGAGTGGAATAAGGGTTTACGAAGCAGGAATCTCCCAGCAGCTGGGACAACTCTGAAAGGATTCTGGATAACTCCCAGAAGCCTTCAGGGTAGCAGGAATCTCCTCCCCCTCCTCTGCCTCCTCCCCCCATTGTCTACAAGGAGACAGTAACCCTGGGGCACTGGCTGGGTAAGACAAGTTCTGCAAGCCTCATAACACAAGAACTAGGGGTCACCAAATGTAATTAATAGGCAACAAGTTTAAAACAAACAAAAGGAAATCTTTCTTCGCACAATGCACGGTCAATCTGTGGAACTGTTTGCCAGACGATGTTGTGAAGGCCAAGACTATAACAGGGTTCAAAAAAGAACTAGGTAAATTCATGGAGGATAGGTCCATCAATGGCTATTAGCCAGGATGGGCAAGGATGGCATCCCTAGCCTCTGTTTACCAGAAGCTGAGAATGGGTGACATGCGATGGATCACTTGATTTCCTGTTCTGTTCGTTCCCTCTGAAGCACCTGACATTGGCCACTGTTGGAAGGCAGTGGGCTAGATGGACCTTTGATCTGACACAGTATGGCTGTTCTTATGTTCAAAGTGAGTTGATTAGGTGGTTGGTACCACTATGCTCTACCCCTTTTGGGGTTAGGGAATCTGAGAACATTCAAAAGGGGCTAGGGAAATGGGAACCAAGAACCCTACTGCCTTCAACACAAAAGGACAATTTAACTCAATTTGTGTCATAGAGACCCTTTCTTAGGCAGATGGGGGTGTCCTACAGATTTTTCAGTGTTTGTTCAGCAGGAGGCACCTGCCAACAGCCTGAGAACTGTGACAATGATGACAGTAGGTGACCTGCTCATGTTTTACTATTTTAGTACTCCAGATGAGTGTGAAAGTTAGATATTCTGGAACTGCAGATGCTACACTTGTTCTTTCATCTCCCTAAACCATATTAATTTATATGTAAGAATCTTCCTTTGTGACCTTTTGGGGAAAAAGCTTAATTGTGCTGTGTGCCTCAGTTTTCTATAACAAATGAATAACCCCTTTCTAGCTCTGAGTAAATGATCATAAAGTCATTGATCAGGACATGCCAGAGACATACATTTGAATGGATTTAAAGCAGCAGGCTGTTACATGGTTAGGGTGGTAGAACCTGCTGAGTTAATAATTCTTTGGGAAGTGGGGAGCTTAGAGTAATCTGCTGCTGCCATTGGTTGAGCTTATATGATGTTGCATTAGCTCAAGCAGCCAAAATAAATGTTCCCAAGCTGTACCCTTGGCTGCCAAAATGATTATTAAGAGTTCAGATTTGCCTTCTTCAGTTGAGTAAGTCAGAACTGTTAAGGACATTTCTCTGTAGTTTTGTTTAAGTTCCTGTGATTCTGTGAAGCGTTACTCTGTCCTGTAAATTGCATACCAGATCTGGTAAGGGAAGATCAATGTTTCATAGATATCTTTCTCTTATCTTTGCTGTTCCCACAAATCCAGTGTATGCTAGATTAAAAAAAAAAATATGGAAGAGGGAAAACAATCTTCTAGTCCAAAATGTTGTTGTTGTTTGAAAGGAATGTTTTGAAATCTCTTCTACATACTTTTCCATATAGAGTCAAACTATTCTGACCAGTTACTGAACAGAAGAAAATAAACTAAATTATAAGCTGTGTCATGCAAAAATTCAATTTGTTTTGTGACTAGTGTCACATGTTGGATCTTATCTGCTTGAGAAATGCCAATCATGCAAGGTTTTATTGGAACTGTGGTGAATTGAGCATGGTGCAAAAGAAAGCATATGTGATATAAAGATTTAAAATATGGCAGTGTATATGTAGAATATGAAATACATTGAAAGGTATTTTTAAATATACAACTTCAAAAATATTTATTTCAATGTGACACTGACCCGTAATTTGTCATTTAGGATAACCCCTACTTCTTGCCCCTTACTTAATTGTTTTTACTTACTTAATGTGAACAACAAATTAACTCTGTTGTTGTTCCCTATAAGTTGGACACCTTTTGCAATTGTCATTTGACTCCATTGGATTTCTTGTGGGATTCCATGTAAGTGTTAATAAAGACTATTCCAGGCATCTTAACGGGTGTCTTAATAGTCAAATGTAACATCCACATGTTAAAGAATAGCCACAGTTACATATGAATCTGGCCAATAGGTAAATAAATTATCTGCACAGAGGGCTCAATGCTTCCTACAAGAAATGGGCTTTGCAATGTTCCATGAATGTTAGCAGATCCAGGCTATTTTAAAACAGAGTGAAATCCAAATTTCAGAGTCAAGGGGCCTCATGAGACCCTCCTAACAACTTCTGTTAGCATCCTAGCCACACACCTGATTTCAGATGGGGAGACAGAACTTGAGTGTCGATGCTGATCGAAACTATGATAGTCTGGCACAAGGAGAGATGCTCTGTCTGCAACATTATCAAACTTCCAAGTCAATTAAGGCTCTATAGGGAGAGAATTTCAAACTGTGATGAAAGGTGTGCATCAGATGAGAGTGCATGTTCTGGAATGATGGTATAGTGTGTGCTGTGGAAAAGCAACACTCAGTAATCAGGTAGCCTCTTTCTGCACCAGCTTTAGCTTCTGAATAATTTTAAAATGTAGTGTCATAAAGAGTATCTTCTGCTGTAGTTTGGCTATGCATATTACTGTTCAGTTTCTTAACATGACTGGTTGTTTTTATTTAAAATTTTCACATAGCTTAAGTCATCTTGTCATTTAATTATCAATGTTTGTTTCTTCTTTTGGAAATGATTTAATTTGTTGAAGAGCAAGAAAGACTTCAATGTTAAGAAATATTGGTATTTTTTTTTGTTATTTACTTTAAAAAGTGTATCGTATAGAAATTTGCTAGCAGCTTGGCATTGAATACCTACAGTGCAACAATATTTCTGGCCACACACTGTATTCCCATTAAACTTGGCATTATTTCAAGGATAAAAGGCAGCATATGGGATGCTGAGCTAATATAGCTTTTATTTAAATACAGATATATTTTCATCTTGAAGTATATATCATGTATTAACTTTCATATGAGTTAGTTAAGTAATACTTCAGGCATTAAAATGAGGAACCACCATGTGACACACATACATAGCTTATCCAGGTGGAGGAGGCCATATTCTTTGGAAACCAACTAAATAAGATAAAGAAGTATTTCATTGCCAGTCAAAAACAAACCACCACAGTTGGGCAGTCTGCAATATGATTAGTATACAGTACTTGAAGTCCAAGGACTTGTGACGGAGTCAGACCAGAAGGATATAAGAGAGTGCTGGAAGGCAGGTATATTAGTCTCAGGATGTGCAGGTCCCTGTTCCCTGGATAGCCAAACAAAGGCTATTCCAGGCCAATCAAGACACTTGGCACCAATTAAGAACCTTCTAGAAAGGAGTAGAAACAGCTAGCCTGATTGGGAAACCTGAAGCCAATCAGGGACTGGCTGAAACCAGATAAAAACCTCCCAGATAGTCAGGTGGCTGTGGGTGTCAGGAGCTGTGGGAGGAAGTTGTGCTGTTGGTGAGACTGAGTGGTGGACAACATATCATACAGAAGGAAGGAGGCCCTGAGGTAAGGGTGAAGTGGAGTTTGAAGAAGCGGGGACTGCTGTGGGGAAGTAGCCCAGGGAATTGTGTTGTGTTTTGTGCCTAAAAGGTCAGCCATCTTAGCTGATACTGTCAGGGTCCCTGGGCTGGAGCCCGGAGTAGAGGGCGGGCCCAGGCTCCCCCTTTTTTCCATCTTCCATACTGGCCTGTGATGAAGGTAACTCACTAGGCGGTGGCTCTTGCCAATTATACTGAGAAAGGGAGGTCACTCTGGGGCCTAGATGAGTTTCTGAGGCCCCTAAATCTGCCAGGAAGCGCAGGACCCACAAGTACAAACTTGGAGCTTTGTCACAACTGGAAAAGTAAATACATTCTAGGTTAGTACAGAAGGGCACTGGCAGAGTAGCTAAATATATTTGGTACTGATTAGTGTTTGTTCCTCGCAGATTTGAAAAATTACCTTTCTTGGAACTTCAGCTGACATAAATAGTGCAAACATATTTGGAGAGAGAAAGCCAGGATTTGATTATGTTCTTATTACAAATGACAACTCTACATAAAAATGGATACTTGGAAGAAAATAATTACATAGATCTCTTCTTCCATTGATCTCCAAGTGTTTACTTGTCTGATGGGACAACAGAATCATAATTCCAAACTTATTTGTATGCTTCAGAAGATGCATAAGCCAAAGCATGAAAATAACTGATATTTCTAAGGTACTCATTATCTACCAAAATTCGCTGCCATCAAACTGCCTGGAGTTAAACATAGTGGTCACGTAGTGTTAAATTTAATAATTCTCATTCGATTGTCTTTTGACCACAACTGGAAATGTCCATAATTATATTGTTTAACCCAGCATGGCATTGTATGTTTGCAAGCTGCTTGCTATGAAGTCCAAAACCTCCTAAATATAAATAGTTCTACTGCTTCATTAAACTCTAATGCCACTTTATAACATCTCAGAGTATAAAATGTAGACTTGGGAAGAAATCTGGGTGTAATTTCTACATGTTCATACTTTCGCTGTTGACATTGAAAGAATCAGAGGGGTAGCCGTGTTAGTCTGGAATTTCAGAAGTGACAAAGAGTCCTGTGGCACCTTAAAGACTAACTAAAATTTTTTTAGAGCATAAGCTTTCGTGGGCTAATACCCACTTCGTCGGATGCGTGGGTATTAGCCCATGAAATACCCACTTCGTCAGATACGTGGGTATTAGCCCACGAAAGCTTATGCTCTAAAAAAATTTTAGTTAGTCTTTAAGGTGCCACAGGACTCTTTGTCGACATTGAAAGAGTTATAATTTGAGTCACCTTACCTTGGACTTCATCTGTTCTGGGATTTACATACAAGCATTTCGTGTTAGAATTTACTGCAGTGGGGATACGGTAAATGAGACCCGCTCACTAAAGTGTGAAATTGTAGAATGGCTACTTTCTTTAAAACTTACTTTGAGACTTAATTTCATTATATAGTAATCCAGACTAAATTGTCACTTGAATCTAAAATATTTCCCATCCATGGTATTTAATACGGAACTAACATTTAGATTTAAGCATTGTGGGTGACTTTCCAAATGGGTTTTTATCAGAAAGGGAACAGGTGGGAATGGAAGAAGGAGAAGAATAATCTTAGCTAGTGTAAAACAATGGACTTAGACTTCATCTATGCTTGAGAGAAGCATATAATCCTGCATTTAGTTTGCAGTACTTTGACACACCTCTTCTATCTTTTGGACCCAGTCTGTAGACAGTTGATCAAATTGGGCAGTGTAAACCAGTGACTCTGAACCTTTCCAGACTACTATACCCATTTTTGTTCACCATGTAGGTACTCTTCGACTGTGATCAAGTTGCCGCTTAAGCTTCTCTTCTGTGGGCTACATGGATTGCATTCTGTGCCTCACTATCAGCCATGTTTTCAAAAGTCTTCAATCATTCCGGTGGCTCTTCTCTGAACTATCTCTAATTTTGCAAAATCCTTGTTAAACTGTGGACATCAGAACTGAATGCAGCATTCCCGTAGTAGCTGCATCAGTGCCAAATAGGGAGGTGTTATAACCTCCCTATTTCTGCTCAAGATTCCCTTGTTTATACATTGAAAGATTGCATTATCTCTCTTGGCCGCACCATGCCACTAGGAGGGCATGTTCAGCTGATAATAAACCATGACACCCCCCCCACAAAGTCATTTTAGGGTTGTCCCCCATTTCATGTCTTCAGGTGTACAATACTGTTTTGTAGAGTGAATGTGATTCTCATAGCTTCTTCTCAGCTGATATCACTGCTCTACAGCCAAAATGCTTCTGAAATAAATGTAGTCAAACTTTACTAATTCTGGGTCACTGAGAATGAAAATGATGCTTAAAATTGTTGATTGGCTCTAGTTTTCATGATATGCTATTGGGTCAGTATATACGACCCTTGACATGGGAATGGCGGAGGATAAGTGAGTTATAAAGGGAAGGGATCTCAATTTAAACCAGAAATGACTAAAATACATCTTTGACTGGATCTATGAATAAATCTATGACTGGGTTTGGACAGTACTTGCTTTTTAGGCAAAACAATGAATGATGCAATCTGAAGCTGGTATTGCGTCATACATGATATGAATTGCATCATGTTATTCCTAGAAGTCATGGATGATGCAATCATAACGAAGCTTACATCACTCTGCTGAACAAATTGCCCTATATCAGCTCTAGAAATCATACAGTGTCGTGCTCTCTTATTTGTCAGTGTTTGATTTTGCAAAGGGACACATTTCTGTTTAGCCAAAGTGAGCAGAGATGCCTCGTACATGTATGAACAATGCAGATAACTTCTGCTATGTTTGTGAAGTGACTTTTGCATCACAAAAGCGCAGTATAACCACTATGGTTAAGAAAGCCTATCACCTTTATTTTGGCTGCAAAATTGGAGATCAGGACAAGAGGTGGGCCCCACACATATGCTGCAACACTTGTGCAACAAATCTTCGCCAGTGGTTGAACAGGAAAAGGAAATCTATGCCTTTTGCAGTGCCAATGATTTGGACAGAGCCAACAGATCATACCAGCAATTGTTACTTCTGCATGGTGTCTCCAGTTGGGAAAGGTGTGTCAAAGAAGAAAAAGTGGACTGTGCATTATCCAAACATTCCATCAGCTATACGCCCAATACCCCACGGAGAAGGACTGCCGGTTCCTAATGCACCAGAATCATTCTCACTTGAGTCAGACGAGGAAGAGGATGAAACTTCTGGTCCTGAACCATCAATGTCACAGGACCCACATTTTCTCCCATCCTCCTCCTCTGAACCACACCTCATAACACAAGCTGAACTGAATGACCTTGTCAGGGATTTGGAACTACCCACGAGTAAGGCAGAGCTGTTGGGCTCCAGACTACAGCAGTGGAATCTCCTGGCAGGTGATGTTAGGGTTTCCATGTTCCTTGACCGTCAAAAGGATCTTGCCCCATTCTTCTTCATGGAAGGTGATCTTGTAGCCTGCAACAACATCGATGGTGTGATGGCAGCCCTCAACATCGTTCACGATCCAGATGAGTGGAGACTCTTCATTGATTCATCGAAGACGAGTCTTAAAGCTGTTTTGCTTCATAATGGCAATGTTTTGCCATCAATTCCAGTTGGTCATGCAGTCCATATGAAGGAAACCTATGACAACATGAAACAAGTTTTGAGGTGCATAAACTATGACCAACATCGGTGGCAGCTTTGTGGCGATTTGAAGGTTGTTGCTCTCTTGCTTGGTCTGCAGACTGGATACACAAAGTACTGCTGTTTTCTCTGCGAATGGGATAGTCGTGCAAGAGCTTCCCACTACATCAAGAAAGATTGGCCACTCCGACAGTCATTGGAGCCTGGGAGGAAAAGTGTTCAGCATCCACCACTTGTTGAATCAAAGAAGATTTTGTTACCACCCTTACACATCAAGCTGGGTCTGATGAAGAACTTTGTCAAGGCCATTGACAAAACACAAGCAGCTTTGAAGTACCTCCGTGGAAAATTTCCAAGGTTAAGTGAAGCTAAGATAAAGGAAGGTGTCTTTGTTGGTCCTCAGATTCGTGAACTTCTTCAAGATGATGCATTTGACCATGCACTGCGTGGCAAGGAAAAGACGGCATGGAAAGCCTTCCAGTCAGTGGCAGTACATTTTCTCGGAAACAACAAGGCAGACAACTACAGGTTGTTGGTGGAAAACCTCCTCAAGGCATACAAAAGCCTTGGTTGCAACATGTCACTAAAGATACATTTTTTGCACTCTCATCTAGATTTTTTTCCACCGAACTGCGGAGCAGTGAGCCACGAGCACGTTGAGCGATTTCACCAGGACATCGCAACAATGGAGAAACGCTATGAGGGCAAATGGAGCCCATCAATGCTTGCAGACTATTGCTGGACAGTGACAAGAGATGCTCCATTTAATGAATACAAGAGACAAGCCAGGAAGCGCCGAGTAGACACTGAATAGGACTAAACAATGTACATAATAGTTTTTTGCCTTTTGTTTCATAATACATTTTATTTCTATAACCCTTTTGCTGATTTTTAAAGTGTTACATAAACAGGACAGGTGAAATATTATCATGTAAAGCAACCATAAACACATGAAAAGACCTAGGTTTACAATTTATGATTAAAACTCTACTATCTACACAATATACATAGACATAAAATGTAAAAACTTAGAAACAATAGCCAATCCGTTGTTTTAATTGTCATATTTGAATTCAGCACATCAAAATACATAATAAATATCACTTTTTATCTCTTAAGCAGACGACTTCTAAAAAATTATAGACCAGTGTAATAAGTGGATGTTATGACTTTAGGTTCTGAATTTAGTGGCTCTTATATTCCATTTTTGGCTACACTAAATAGTGATACACTTAATCTATAACTGCAATGAATTGGAGGTACAGCATAATGATGGCCCATTGAAGGTCAAGATGAAAGTGAATGAACACTGTAGAACTGTGTGTGTTTATTTGTATGGGAAAATATTTGGACCCAAGCTGTGAAAATTGTACAGTAGCTTTCCCCTTCTCCTTTTTCGCTGTACACTGAATAAAGCAGCATGTCTCAGATTAGATCACCACCACTTGTAGTGACTCATCTGAGCTGCTGTATATTCAGAATGACCTTTCTCTGGTTATCTCTTATAGTTGGATAGAGTCTTTACCAAGTGTGGATCATGCACGCTAACTGTTTATGTTCTATAGGGCACTAATGCCCTACTTAATTCATGATTTAGTATGTCTGTCTACAGTTAGTAATTAAGTATTGCATTACTCTGCTACTATGAACCTTTAATCTTTTTTTTTCTATTGCTGATGTGAGAGTGGACTTTTCTCTCCTTTCTAAACATTCAAAAAGTTGGCACCTCTTCTGGAAAGGAAACCATTAGCAGCTCTGTCAACAGGTCTTCACATGAGGAATCAAAATACAGGAAGAGTGAGAGAGCAGCTCGGAAGAGTGGAGGACACATGTTTGAGCAAACTAACTTGGTTTGCGTTGGTACATCTGTCTGAGACTGCAAAACAAAGTAGTTTATCTTAACAATTATCATAATAAACCATCCTGGTTTCACCAAAAACATTTTCATAGCAGGTCACTGACCCATAAGAAGTCAAGGAAAAACAAATTTGGGTCAGGCTTAAATAGACAAGAGGCTTTCTAACCACAGAATTTCTAAGCTTCCAAAAGTGGTGACTGTAAGAGCAAATGAAGTAATGATATTTCATATACAGCATAGCTATAAATCATATGGAATTTTAGATTAAAGTTTATCATTACATTAAAGATGTTAAACATTTTTCTTGCTGTGGTTTATTCGTTTGATCTTTGCATTTTTTTTGTACTTCAAGGGGATTTACAGATTGCTTTGCATAAGCAATATGATTGAATGTTTTGCCATTGTTTTAGCAGGCATTATTCTAGACATTATGGAAAATATTCAAGGGTTTGTCTTAGTAATGGATAAATTTGCATCCAGTCGATGAATATGGTCATCTTCCCAAGTGCTTCGTTTAGGCTCAGAAACGTGAAAACATCACCAAGAGGTATTCTTCTCTGATCGTCATACACTAATTTGATGCCAGTGTAAAATGTCCCTGAATTAGGCTAAATTTAATCCTGAGATTTGTCAGTATTTTCTTTGATTTACTTTAAATAATTATTCTTAATTCGTAGATGATGAAGTTTGCTTGATGAAATACACGTGGTTACTGTGTTGTAATTTTCTGTTAATCAAGCCTTTGATATTTAGTTATTTGAGCCTTTCTGTCATAGATTAAATCCTGAGCCTTGAATCCTATTTTTATTCCTTAGTATCATCTCCGGTTTGTCAATATCTTTGTTGAACTAGAGCAGAAAAAACTGCAGTGTTCCAAAGGCATGAAATCTAACTCTATTTCATGACTTGTCATAGTTTAAAATTCACCTTTAACCTTCTAATGTTACTCTTTGGATTCACAAAGTGATACAGTAATTGCTACTTCTTTTTTTTACTCATCTCCAAGATACTTTTAGAGGAGGGAAGGCAGGTAGAGCTTTGTTAGTGTTCTGGGTGCTAACTGCATTGTTCTTCTTTTGCATTTGACCTTTTGGCAGTAGTTGGAGAAGGGGTGTGTGTGTGTGTGTGTGTGTGTGTGTGTGTGTACATATTCAGATTTTCAAAAGTGCCCAAAGACCACAAATGGGGGCACAATTTTCAAAAGCTCAGCACATCTTTAGTCACCAAAATGAAAGGGCCAGATTTCCTAATATCTTCAGCACTGAGAAATAGGAGCTGCTGAGTGCTGAGCATTTCAGAAAATCTGGGCCAAACTACTGTGATGTTTTTGCAGGGTCAGAAGAGAGGTGACTGAAAATAATTTAGGTTTTGTCCTGTGTTTGTATAGCACTTAGTACAACGGATCCTGGTCCATGCCTGGGATTCTTAGGTGTTACAGTAATACCAATTGTTATTACTTATTATCAGTAATAATTGGAAAGGTGAAGACACTGTGAAATTGTAGACATAGCCTTAGAGTGCAGTATGGAACTGTTTTGCATCTTTCACAATGACTTCACAAAGTCCTCAATACTTCAGACATTTGTACTATTACAGCGTTCTCACTTGGATTTTGTACAGCATACAAATTAAAACATACTGACTGCTTAAGACAAGTTTATAAATATTACAGCATAATGTGCCAGGTTTTTTTTGGGGTGAGGCGGGTTATGGAGGGATTTTAAGACAGTTAATTTGAGCTAAAGCCATGAAAAAATATCTACTCCCAGGCAAAGGAAATTTGAGCTTAAAATACAGAGGCTAGCATTGTCCCCATCTCCATAAGATATTACATACATTATGAACGACCAAAAAAATGGAGAAATTGTCAAGTAACTGATTGAAAACTGAAAGTCACATATAAAGCTTCCAATGTATATATTAATTCTTTGTAGAGAGGTGGAAGAGATTTGTCTTGCTTGCTGCATGGATGGTGGGAGATCTCAGTTTTCCATCTAATGAAGTCCAGCTGACACAGACCATTATCTCTCTCAGTCTTCAAACTATCATGCAAAATCTTCCCATCTGCTTATCAGTAAGAGATCTCAGTGTTTTAATCAATGGAGACAGTTTATTTTTTTTAAGCATAGCTCATTATAGTGAGGTAAAGTCCCACTTCTCATTGTTCTGAGAAAAGTTTCTGTACTAAGATATGAACGTAAATAGATACATTTTTATTTATTTCAAACCATAATCCTGGGTTTTGGCCCTAGTGGCTACCTTCCTGGCAGCCTGCTTGAAATTCCAGCGCACACCCTCAATATTTATGTCCAACTGTGGTAATGCAAAGGAGCGCTAACAAAATATAGTAATCAAAACTGACTATTTCTCGGGGTGGGGGGTGGGGATATGGAACCAAATTTCAAATCAGCATCCCTTACAAAAAATACATAAAGTTGATATGCCTAAGATAGTTTATAAATCTATTCATAACCTTAGTATTCCTATGTATAATCATCAGAATTGTCCTGCTCCCATTGAAATTACATTGACAATTGTGATTGTGCTTCTAGTTTACTCTTTATCCTTTAAAATAGTGAATATTTCAACCTAAGAAACTATGCCAAATCCTCAGCAGTGCTGCTGCTAGCCCACTGGGGACCCTAAGCAGGAATATTTTTGCCCTCCCCCACACAGATACTAATAATTAATAGGGAGACCCCTTGATTTGGTTGGGGTCCTAAGCAGTTGTTTAGTCTGCTTATGCCGAGTGCTGGCGCTGATCCTCTGAGCCTACTGTCTTCTTCTGTCTGTTGTGCTGTAAGGTGCTATTTTATTTTTATGGCTTCTTGGTTATACCCAAGCCTGTCATCTGACTGCTTTGTTCTTAAACCAACTCTTGCAAAATAGCTTAAACTACATTGCATTCCCTGAGGCTCCTCTCCAAGGTTAGTGTAATACAGCTCTTAAAACCAAAGAAAAAAAAATCAAGGTCTTACAACTAGTGTGTGTATCCCCCCCAAAATGAAACCCAGATGTTTTTAATGTGAAATAAATAAATGACCAAGCCATAGCTTAAACCCAAGGTCCTGTTGGAAAGCTTCCAGGTGTCATTAGCTGAACTACCAGGTAACCCCTTAAGCATTCTGCTTGTGTCTTGAAAGATTCATAAAAGCACTATAGATTAAATGAATTTGCAATTAAATAAAAGTATCCTGGATTCCGCTGTAGGTAGTAATTGAGATACTGATCTCAAATCGTAGAAAAACAAGCACAGATTCTTAAGATGTACTGAATTGACTGGTTACCTGTGTGCTATTTTTACTAAGTCTAGTGCAGTACAAGGAATTCTATTGACAAAGCTCTTAATAAAATGTATTGATATAGGTATCTCTCTGGAAATACTTTGGATCTCTTTCAAATGAAATTTCTTGCAGATAACCATAAAAACATTAAAATAGCTATAGTTGTTGATGTGTGTGGGGGGGAGGGGGGCAGGGAGAGAACTTTATCTTGACAAAATTGCAATACTTATATCTAGTTCAGAAGCCACGGATGGTCTGTAGGTAATTGGATGGGTAGATCCCTGAAGCCAATGGGAGACAAAATTTTATAATTGACGACGGAATTGAGCCCTGGGGTATATTTTTGTTTACAAAAATTTATAGCTTTGATTCACCATGATTTTGCACATCAACTTAATTTTTTAGAAAGGATGTAAAATATAAAATCATCGCGTATTATCAAATAGTACAACTTGCATGACATTTGAAATGGAAATGAGAGGAGGTATGTGAACATATATTGTGGTGTTTTTTTGATTTGTGGTTCTCTTATTGGTAGTGGCCTGGTACTTTATTTCTTCCATAGCACCTTTAGTTTGATGATCACAAAGTTCTTTAAACACATATGACTGCAAAACCTTTGAGGTTAATGTTAAGCTTGTTTTACAGACAGTAAGCGATACTCCAAAGCTTCACAACCAATAAGTCACAGTAACATAGAATGAACTCCTAACATTTTTGTGGTCCTTTGCTCTTTCAAATGGGCGACTTTATTTCTCAAAAACTTAAGTTTGAATAATATTTGTCTTGTTCATATGCAGCATGTTTTAAGACTGTAGAAAAGCTGATTGCATTGATTTTCCTACCTTAGTTTCAGATAAAAGTAAAACCGTTTTTGGAGGTGGAAGAACAAAATTCTGGAGATTTGCTATCAAATTGTCTTATTTTGAAAGTTTATGCCTTTGAACTACCAGAAATGATTTTCTCTCTCTAAAAACTCTTTGAATTTTCAGCCACATTTCACCCGAAATTATAACATTCTCCAGTTGTGAAAAGATATTTGTATGTCTTGTGAGTACATGCAACAAGTAATTTCCCAATAGCCTTTACATCCAGTCACACTGTCTTGGGGCCAGTATAGAAATACTAATACTTTTGGAAAAATAAAATTTGATGTGTAAACTCTAAAAATCCAAATATTGGACAGCGTCTTCATGGAGCATGTGATCTGAGACACCTCAGATATCTCAATACATGTTCTCTTGTGGTTTATAATCAACATACATCACAGAAAAAATAAAGCTCCACAACTGGGATATAAACCTTATAACTGACAGACTGTCATTCCAGTATTGTACCTGTTATGGAGACTTCAACTGAATCCCTATTTGTGTCAGCTCTGAAAGATATTAAACATGCTGAAATGCGAACGGCAAATTTACGGCCAAACTGCTCATCCACAATCACAGACTGTGGAATCCCTAATATTTTGCTTCTTGAGAGGTTAAAACTTAAATGGGTCAGTTCTTGTCTTAGTGTTTACTATCATGAAAAGGAAATGGGAGCAATATGTTTTCTTTAAGGAGAGAATAAAGCACTAGGAACAGTGAAGAAATAATCTTCTGAATACTTTATACAGAGGAACATCATTCTGTTCCAGTTTTTGATGATCATATGATTTTAATCTTGCTAACTGTGTCCTAAAACTGAATACCATTTGATTACAGGCAGTGCAGAGAACAATGACTTAATACATTGCACATTGACATCTAACTTAATGTTTCGTTAAATGTGAGTCCTGTTGCAACTAATTGTAAAACAATAAACACTGGTTTTCTGGAGTATGAGATGGGAAAGAGAGAGATTGCTCTATGTTTCTATGTAGACTAATCAAAAAGGATTGATGTCAATTAACTTTACTTGTGTGTCATTTAGAAATCTCTGATGAGTCTGGAGAGAAGTTTACTGAGAACATAGGGTAACTTTGACAGAACACTATGTCTGATAGTAGCACAGCTGCTGAAACACCTGGAAGCTATTCAAGAAGATCATTTGGGTTCAATCCACAGACTGGTCATTTATGTATTTCTCACAAGGCTAACATCTGTGCTTCAGTTTGAGATGAAACCAGGTTTGGATATAATCTTGAAAGCTTGGTTCTGTTAGAATCTACTTACCCTGGCCTTATTTCAGATGGAAGGAAGGCGGGTGGATAGAGAAGTGTGTGTGGGGCTGAATATAAACTATTATGCAGACTCTGGTTTAAAAGCATGTTAAAATCCTACATGTGAGCAAATTGCATTTGAGAAAGAAATTAGCCAAAATAAGAGAGAAACTGATCGCAGCAGTGGCATATCTTTGTAAATTAGCTGCGCAGACCTGGGATGTTAGTAGCAAAATATGGGTATTTTAATTTCATAGCATAAATTGAAATACTGAAAAAGTTGGTTGGAGCAGAAAGTCTCTGATTACTTAGACATGGGGATTTGTCACAGTTGCAAATCAGGGTATGTGTGGATATCTGGAAAAACTTAAAGGATCTTTGTTTGTATGCATGTATACTTCGTGCACATGCAGTCTGATCCACTGGAAAAGAAGAATGTCCGTGAGAGAGTCTGACATTCTCTTTGAACTTGCCAGCAATGAAAGCAGAAGCCACTTGGTCTAGGTTATAATGGCCTATGATGGCTATCAATCCCCCTCCAAGTCTAGCCTGCAGGGTCTCCTGGCTGAGGCGTCTCCCTCTGCTGGGCCCACTGCCCAGGTTCCCTCCACACGCTCTCCAGCTGCTCACTGCACCCGGCTCCAGACTGCTCCAGCCCCAGCTCCACCACTCTGTCTCAACTCCCATGCACTATCCAACCTCCCCCGTTCCCTAACCCTGACAGCCCCCCCGCCAGCCCCCAGAACCTCCACCCCATCCAACCGCCCCCTGCTCCTTGTCCCCTGACTGCCTCCCCGGGACTCCCTGCCCTTTATCGAACCCCCCGCTCCCCACCCCCTTACTACGCTGCTCAGAGCAGTGTGTCTGGCAGCCGTGTGGCCCGCTGGAGCCAGACATGCTGCCCCCTAGGAGCACGCAGCCTCGTCCCCTCACTAGGCTGCTTAGAGTGGCAGGATCTCAGGCCCCACCAGAGCTAGCCATGCCACTGCAACGCTGCCCGGCAGTAGTGGTAGGCCAAAGCGCTGCCTACGTGGCGGCATGACTCCAGGGCGGGAGAAGCTTCACTGGCTGGGAGCCCAGGCGCTCGCCAGGATGATCCCACGGGCCAGATGTGGCCCATGGGCCCTAGTTTGCTCACCCTTGCTGTAGATGTACACGCTGGCTTGGCGCTCACTAAATCTCCATGTAGACAAGCCCTTCAATGGGATCTTGGGATGATAGTTCCCTGGGTTTCAACCATACTAACATGACAGACCCAAGTGGTGCCTGCAAGTCAGGCCTCTCCAGGAGCCTGTGACAAGCAGCTGATTAAACTGACTGACTCCAAACAGCTCTTCCCAGAGACACATTTTGTCCCTTCACCCAAAGATATACAGCGTGTGGCAAAAAGGGTTAAAATCACCTGAGGTTCACGCCTGGGGCTTGCCTGCAGCTCAAAACCTTTCAAAGCTGAGGTGAGCCCAGCTGCCTCAGATGCATTGCACAGTGCTCCTGCCTTAGTCCCATAGTCTTGCTATGTCCTCTGCCTGTATCTGGGTAGGTAGAGAGAGGCTCTCTACCTGCAATTTCTGTCTGTGTCTCTCTCTCCATGTCTCACCTGCATTGTCTTTTCCCAAGCAATACAAATATTTCCCTCATTCTCCACAGTCTTGTGGAAAGGGGACATGCCTTGAATTAAACTAATGTCTAATAATGAAGTCTTGATTGTATGAAGCTGTTGTTGAAAACAGTTATGGTCTATGTAGAGCAGGAGTGGGCAAACTTTTTGGCCTGAGGGCCACATCGGGGTTCAAAATTGTATGGGGGGCTGGTAGGGGAGGCTGTGTCTCCCCAAACAGCCTGGCCCTGTCCCCTATCTGACCCCCACCCACTTCCCGCCCCCTGAGTGCCCCCCTCAGAACTCCCGACCCATCCAACCACCCCTCCCGCTCCTTGTCCTCTGACCGCCCCCTCCAGAAATCCTCCACCCCTAACCACCCTCTCAAGATCCCACCCCCTATCTAAGCTCCCTTGCTCTTTGTCCCCTGACCACTCCCTTCAGAGACCCTCCCACCCCGCAGGACCCCACACCCTATCCAACCCCCCTGCTCCGTGACTGCCCCGACCCCTAGCCACACCCCCGCCCCCTGACAGGCCTCCTGGAACTCCCATGCCCTATCCAACCCCTCCATTCTCTGTTCCCTGACTGCCTCTGATACCCTCTGCCCCTTGTGCAATCCCTTGGCCCCGGCCCCCTTACCACTCTGCCAGACATGCTGCCATGCTGTTCTGCTGGAGTGGGCAGCCCCGTCCCGCCCCAGAGCGCAGCTCGTGTGGTGCGCTGAGGCCAGGTGGTGGGGAGTGGAGGAGGGACCTGGATCAGCCTCCCCAGCTGGGAGCCCAGGGGCCAGACAGGAGGACCCCGCAGGCTGGATGTGGTCCACAGGCCGTAGTCTGCCCACCCCGGCATAGCAGTATATTGTGCACAGTCATCTGTAGGTAGATAATCCTGCCGTACTCAAGAACTGCACACACAAACTTTCCATGTTTAACTTTGTACTACATGGTAATGCTGCTGCAGCAATGAAAGGATTCTATGGCAGGAAACTTATTGGAGAAATAGAGATGGGCACAAACCAAACTCTTGTATCCCAACATCACAAAAATTCAGCTAAGCCTGTATGCAGACCTGCATTTCACATTTCAAGGCCATCTTAATTACTGCTGATGGACACCAGTATAGTAATTTAGGAAAAATCAGTGTGTCTGATGCTATAGTGCCTTTTCTGTTAATATCCTAAATTGTAAGCATCTTGGAGCAAGAATAATATGTAAGTTAACAGTGCTAGTTGAGTAACTTGTACTAATTTTAGTAATGCCTACTCATTTTTATGGCCATATAACTATTTGAAAGAGCTTGGTGTTCACACTAAGCTTCTCTCCACTTTAGTAGGTTCTTGCTGTGAATTTCACTCAGAATTTTAAGAACCTCTTCACTCTCTTCCATGGTACTTCATGAATTGTAGTTTTAAAACTGTAGCTACAGCCCATTACATAAGTTAAATTGCTCATGCAAAAAACTGAGGCTTATTCCAAGAATTAAGCGTATTGTAACTTGCAGTGCAGCAATTAACCATTCTAAAGACATGTGCTTCAACTACTCTGGTGTCACATTAGTTTTCTTGGCTGAAAATTGAACATCTAAGACATATTTTACTGAATATGGTGTAAATCCAATATATGAGAATTAACATGTACAGTATAGCCATACAGTGATCTCTCCCCAGTTGTTCCTGGTGGCACTTTCCTAGGGACAGACATCTATGTGCATTATTTCCCAGAGAGTACCTTTGTGCTTCACTCCACTTCAGACTGGATCACACGCCCCCCACCTGGTACAACACCCCCTATTCCCACTATTCTGCCATAGTTACACAGTAAGTGGTGCCTTATTCTCTTAGGCAGTCCTTTGTGAATGACCCCTCAGGTGACAGGTCTCAGTAAATGAGAATTCCAGGGAGGAAACAAACGAAGAGTGGTGTAATGTTTTCCTATAAAGCCATCCTGGGGCCTCTTCAGTCTTTCACAGGAAGTAACTTTGGAAGTATGTGCTTTATAAGTGCAGTTGTTGGTCTCGTTTATGACAGCAGCACTCCCCTGTAGAGCTGGCTGAACTGATGGATAGATAAATAATTCACTCTGGCTTCTAAATTCAGTATCATGGACGCTATTTTGCAAACATTTTTCTTCTGAAAATATTAAATTTCAGTTTGAACTTTATAAAACATTGTGTGTGAAATTCAAAATGCAATAAAATTGTGCTCATGAGCAAATGTAAAGCACTTCTTTATCATTCTAGTGTTTTACTCAAATTAACAAAAAATACCTGAAATCCATAAATGCCAATACATTTCCCATATTTGCTGTGCTTAATGTGACTTCTGAAGCAGTCAGATATTTCTGACCTATGTGCCAATGAGTGTCCATGCTGATAGATGTGGATTTCTATAAGAAAAGTATTCTGTAATATCTCTGCTACGGAGCTCCTCAAACTGTTGCCAGTGGTTGGTTCAAGACACCACACTTGCCTATTTCTATGGATGACATGCAGTCATTTAATTTGAGCAGTAGATATCTTTTCTCAGTCTTAATTTTTAGTTTACTGAAGGTTTTAATTCTAGTGTAAATGCTCCCAAAGTGAATTTGTCATTCCCGTTTCATATGTATCATGCCCATTACAGAGTTAATAAGAAATGCTAAACTAGCCTTTAATTCCTAATTCTAGCTGTCAAATCTTCTTGTCGTCTTATATATTGAATGTCCCACCGCTATAGTTAAGTAGTGATTTATCTAAATTACTTTACTTTTCACAGTGTAGTCACAAGGAAAATGTCACCATAATTAATAATTTGAAAATCAACATTTGGCTCAGATTATCGCTTTATGATCGTGAAACCACATTGCAGCTGATTTTAATATTGTTCTGTACTTTCCATTGTGCGTCCTCTCTGTTATGGTCACAAATGGCTTTGGTTTTTGGCAAGCTGACTGCACTCAGTAGCAGACTTAAAGGCATTTTATTCATAGTAAGACATTTTTTCTCAGTGACCTTCCATGCTCCTAGAGAATTTCCTTTAAGGCTATTTTTTTCACTGCTGAGTTTGCCCAGGCTCTTACCGGGGTGTTGCCCATAATCTCCCCCTTTTCCACACAGGGCAACCTCTGACCCAACTTAAGTGGTACTTTCAACCTAGGCTAGCTGGCACAGGCGGGATTCTTCTGCTGAATAAATAGAAAAGCAATGTTCAAGTGTTATCAAAGACACAGGTCTGTTTTTCCAAGCATGAGGGGACATGTCATTAAAGCTGCTGAACTTCACATTACCTTATAAAGAGAATGAATTAAGAAGTAGGAAGCAGACTGTATAATGTGCTTCTCCACTTATGTGAAACAAACCTGTGCAAATAGAGAGGAGCTGTCTCCATCAGTGGCACTGTCCTGCCAATGTTTGCATACTGAACTTGTCCATTAACATTGTCTCTTCTGTCACCTAATGGCTGCATGGCAGTAAAGGCTGCAGATGTGACATGCTGTCACAGATAAAAGGCTCCAGCCAGCTTGTGGAATTTCTAACCTCCCCGCCCCTGAGTATTTTAGGTTGGGAAGAGAATGATGCTGCTGTGCTGTGCTCCCAAAGCATGTACATTTCATGCTTTCATGTGCCACTTGTGAAGAGATGAAGGATAGAATTTGTCAGCCCATGTACTGCCATTTCTAATATTTGCTTCAGTACTTATGCTGTACTTAAAGCTTATGCTGAGCTTTCTTTGTGATTCTTAAAGACTACTGCCATGTGGCATGAGGTGGAGTTCTTGTAGACACAGTGTGTTTTGGAAAAACAGCATTTACAGTTCACTAAGGTTTGGCAGGCACACTTCTGACAGCTTGAAGGAAGTAGCACTACCAAATGACCATTTAATGCATTTATTCCTCCAAAGTGCAATTCTTCTAAATTTAAAATTTTGAAATGTAAAAATGTGCTGAATTTAATCTTCCAAAATGTGTTAACTTTTTAAAAATCCTATATAAGGAAGTCTCATACTACATGTTGAAAATCTTCATAATGGCTTTTCTGGCAAGGGCTTTGAAGTTTTCTCTCTAACAAAGAAAAAGTGAAATAAAGAAGGTTGAAATCACATGGGAATTTTTATAGTTCTTGCTATTGATCTCATTGTGACAGTCAGGGCCCAAACACCCCAAGGGCAGAACAGAAGGGTTAAATCCCCCCCAAATGAGCAACTGATTCCATGCTGTATTATTGTATTCTAAAAGTATGTCTGGTAAGGTCTTTTGTGAAAGTTTGTAAATAAAGTGTAATAATCATTAGGAGATATGTATTTAGACTATGGTTATGAATGTATGTATTTGTGCATATAGAGAATTGTGCTCATAAACTCTGTCTCCACCTCAAACAGGGCAGTGAGCGATCAGTCAGGGAGAGGCAGCTCCCAAACCAGGTGTTTAAACAAAACCAGACTCAAGTAATAATCCATTGTGCAACCCAGGAAAAGACAACGATGGGCTATTAAGGTTAGGATACATTGAGACATCCCAGCTCTCAAGTGAAGAGGGGGTCTCCAATATCTGAATAACCATAAGTCACCATGCCAGGACAGACAGGAATGGGGCAAAAACTCTTTTAAAAGGAGGCTTGAAACTGAGGGCAGTTGCGGTGCTGTAGTGCTTCACTGAAGATGCTACTTACACCGATGGGAGGGCTCCTCCCATCAGCGTAGGTTCTCCCCATCCATGAGAGGCGGTAGCTATGTCGATGGCAGAAGCCCTCCTGTGTACACTGAGAGTTAGGTCGGTGTAATTACGTCGCTCAGGAGTGTGGATTTTTCACTCCCCTGAGTGACATAGTTATACTGATGTAAATTTATAGTATAGACCTGGACTGAGTATTTCATTCAGAACTTGTGGGACAGTCTTGAAGGTGGGAGGCTGCCTGTGAATGCTGGATACCCCCTCTTAGGCTAAGCGGGGTGCTGGGAAACTGTTTAAAGGCAATAGGTAAATTTGTATTAGAAAGAGAAGGGATATTATCTAATATAGAAGTGTAAAGCCTGACGTTGAATATTAATGTTTATTTACTGTGGAACTTGTATTTGTTTGCTTATACACTTATACAAAGATTGAAACAAGTCACTATTGCACCCTAGATTTTTCAGACGTGCTCCGCTCCTAATTGTTACCAGTTATTCATCCAACTAATTTACTACTCACATGATCTTTAGTCAGACAGAAATTTGCATACTATTAGCACCTCTGAACAGTACCATTAAGTAGCTGAGTTTTGTAGGCCAGCTTGGTAGCCACTTGGAAGAAAAAAAGAGGAAGATTTTTGAGGGCATCCTAGTTACTAAACACTTGAGTCACAGGAATAGTGGGATCAAATATTTGATCTCCCTGTTTTCAGAATCAGTTTTCATTGGAGGCCCATCAGAAATGTTTATTGCTATTACATGCAATCTTAATGTGAACACTCGGAATACGAAGATCTGAATGGGCTGTTTTTGCATGAACTTAGCTTGCTTTGATTATCAGGAAAGATAAAATGTGACAATAGGAGACAGTGAAACACTAAAATGTTGGTGGGAGGGTTGTTTAAAGGAGTAACTTAGAATTTGATTGAATAGAAAATAAGTGATGAATGGACATTGGGTATGTCTTCACTGCAAACTTAGGTCGATTACCTTGCAGTCGATTTTTCAAAGCAGACTGTATAAGGTCGATTTTGTGCGTCCCCACAAAACAGCAATTCGGCAGCATTCATCCACAGTACTGTGGAAAGCGTCGACATAGTGAGTGGTGCACTGTGGGTAGCTATGCCACAGTTCCTGGAGTCCCCAGCAGGCACCATTTTGAGCAGTGCACTGTGGGTAGCTTTCTCCATTCCCTAACCACCACCCCCGCTTTGCGCCTCCTGCCGTGAAAGCAACTGCAAACAGTTATTTCGTGCACTTTTTCCGCGCTGACGCCATAGCAGTGCAAGCATGGAGCCTGCTCAGGTAACCGCTGCAGTAATGGCTGTTGTGAATACCTTGTGCATTGTTGTGGACTTTATGCTGCATCGTATGCACAAGAAGGTGATCAGGAGACAACTGCGCTATCAGGAGAGTGACGACAGTGATGAGGACATGGACATGGACACTGACGTTTTTGAAAGTAAAGGGTCCGACATCTGGCAATTTTGGTGGCAATGGGACAGGCTCATGCTATGGAACGCCGAATCTGGGCCAGGGAAACAAGCACTGACTGGTGGGATCGCATAGTGCTGCGTGTCTGGGATGACTTGCAGTGGCTCAGAAACTTTCGCATGAGAAAGGGCACATTCATGGAACTTCGTGAGTTGCTTTCCCCTGCCCTCCAGCACAAGAATACCAAAATGAGAGCAGCCCTCACAGTTCAGAAGCGAGTGGCGATAGCTCTCTGGAAGCTTGCAACGCCAGACAGCTACCGGTCAGTTGCAAATCAATTTGGAGTGGGTAAATCTACAGTGGGGGCTGCTGTGATGCAAGTAACCAGGCAATCATTGATCTGCTGCTATCCAGGGTTGTGTGCCTGGGAAACATGCAGGCTACAGTAGATGGCTTTGCCGGGATGGAATTCCCTAACTGTGGTGGGGCTATAGATGGGTCTCATATCCCTATCTTGGCACCAGACAACGAGGCCGGAGAGTACAGAAACCGCAAGGGGTGTTGCTCAATGGTCATGCAAGTAGTGGTTGACCACAAGGGATGTTTCACTGACATCTATGTGGGATGGCTGGGAGAGGTTCATGACGCTCGTGTGTTCAGGAACTCTAGGATTTTTAGACAGCTGGAGCAAGGGACTTTCTTCTCAGACCAGAAAATTACTGTGGGAGGTGTTAAAATGCCGATCGTTATCCTTGGGGACCCAGCCTACCCCTTAATGCCCTGGCTTATGAAACCATACACAGGATCCCTGGACAGAAGTCAGGAGCTGTTCAACTACAGGCTGAGCAAGTGCAAAATGGCGGTAGAGTGTGCATTTGGACGTCTTAAAGCAAGGTGGCGAACGTTACTTACTTGCTCAGACCTCAGCGAAAGAAATGTGCCCATTGTTATTGCTGCTTGCTGTGTGCTCCACAATCTCTGTGAGAGCGAGGAGGAAACGTTTATGGCGGGGTGGGAGGCAGAGGCAAATGTCCTGTCCGCTACTTACGAGCAGCCAGACACCAGGGCAAGCAGAAGAGCGCACCAGGAGGGAAGCCCTGAGAACCAGTTTTATGACCGCCCAAAGTGCTGTTGAAAACCCGCTCCCTTGCTCTGCTCAGCGTTAAGCCTGCCGCCCTTGAACCGTCTTCCCCCCCGCCACGCTTGCAAGGAAATAAATTCAATTTTGTAAAAAGCATGCATTCTTTAATGATTCTTAAAAAATACAGACTGGCAAGGTAGCCTAGAAGGGGTGGGTGAGGAGGGAAACCAGCAGTCAGGGTGGTGGATGAGGGGAGGGGAGGACAAAGACACAGCACATTTTAAAACTTTTGTGATAAAGTCAGCCTTCTGCTGCTTGTGCTGTCTTGTGAGGTAGATGGGTCGGTCCCTGGAGCCTCCCCGTTGCGTTCTCATCCTGCGTCTGGGTGGGGAGGCTATGGAACTTGGGGAGGTGGTTAGATAGGGGCTACAGAGGCGATCTTTGGTCCTGCTGAAGCTCCAGCAGACACCGGAGCATGTCACTTTGATTCTCCATTATCCGCAGCATTGCATCCATCCTCCTTTCTTCGCGCTCCTGCCATCTCTCCTCCCCTGCTGCTACTGCTGCCCTGGACTCTAAGAGGCTTTGCCTGCACTCTAAAAGGCTTTTCCTCCATGTATTCTGGGACTCTAAAAATGTTTCTCTCCATGCACACTGGCAAGCTCCTTCAGTGCGGGAGGAATCCATAAGTTCAGAAAACATCTCATCCCGTGTCCTTTTTCTCCTCTTTCTTATCTGCGCTAGCGTCTGCGACGAGCATGATAGCGGGGGGACGGAGACATTAGTGGCAGCTGCAGGCAGGATGAAAGATCGAGGACAAGGTTATAAGAAAGGTACATTGTACAGCACAATGGGAATAGTCTTTCATGGTGAAACAAATTTTCACAGAGCATATATGCTTTCTGTACAAGGTCGCATTTTGCACCTTAAATTGAGTGGCTGTAGCTTTCGTGTAGAGACATCAGACATTCAGGGCCGGGCAACAGAACTCACCATGCAGGTGGCCATGGTAAGCCATAGTCTTTCGGTTTGTTCAACATTCTTTACAGTAGCGCTCCCCTTTCCCATACTAACCAGCCTACCACCCCCACCCCCACCCCCGGCCCACCGCGTGGCTTCTCCCCTCCCCCTACCGCATGGCTGCTATCATGGAGGATCCCTGCTAGCGAAACGCAAGCCGCTCAGCGTGATTCCCCCCCTCCCCAAATACACACATGCTGCTTGGGATAATGTGGGGAAGGTTTCGTTACAGCCACATATATGAGCAGCCCAGTGGTTCCCAAATGACTATCCCCTTACTTACAGTCCCGTATTTCTAACAGGCTACCATGAACGATATCACTCTGCTGAGGATTACACAGAGAGATAAAGAACGGATGTTGGTGGAATGTCAGCAAGCCCCAGGGCCATATGCTGCCATGCTTTGTCATGCTATGATACCAGAGTACTTGCTACCAGCCTGGAGTGGGAAAGTGTCCTACCATGGAGGACGAAATAAGACTGCTCTCCCCAGAAACCTCCTGCAAAGGCTTCTACAGTATCTGCAGGACAGCTTCATGGAAATGACCCTGGAGGATTTGCGCTCCATCCCCGAAATCGTTAATAGACTTTTTCAGTAGCTGTACTAGCCATGCATGCATTTCAAGTCCTCAGGGCAAGTTAATCATTAATAAATGCTTCCTTTTAAATCATGCCTTATCTTATCTTATCCCACACTCACCAGAGGTCCCTTCGCCGACATCTGGTTCTGGGGTACCACCTTGGGAGGGTTAGGAGGGTATTGGCTCCAGGGTGATAAACAGGTCGTGGCTGTCTGGGAACAGGATCTCTCCACTTGCCTGCTACTGCATGGTATCATGTTCCTCATCAGCTTCGTCATCATCCAAATCCTCATACCTCATGACTACCCCATCGGAAGAGTCCACCGATATCAGTGCAACGGTGGTGGGCCCCCCCCCCCAGTATTTGATTCAGTTCGTTATAGAATCGGCATGTCCACGGAGGTGCCCCAGAGCATCCATTTGCCTCTTTTTTGTTTTCTGGAACACTTGCCTCAGCTCCTTAATTTTCACACGGCACTGTTGTGCATCCCTGCTGTGGCCCCTATCCAGTATGGCCTTGGAGACTCTGGCAACATATTGGAATTCCGTTTGTTGTAACAGAGTTCTGCCATCATGGATTCCTCTCCCCAGATAGCGATGAGATCGAACACCTCCTGTGTGGACCATACTGGAGCTCTTTTGCGCTGATTGGTCTCCTGTGCTGATGAGCTCTGTATCGTGGCTTGTACTGAGGAGTTCTGCATGGTGAGTGTCCTGAGCAGGTGAGCTCGCCACGCTGGCCAAACAGGAAATGAAATTCAAATGTTCCCGGGGCCTTTCCTGTCTACCTGGCCAGAGCAGCAAGTTGAGAGTGCTGTCCAGAGCGGTCACAATGGAGCACTGTGGGACAGCTCCCGGAGGCCAATAAAGTCTACATGCATCCTCAGTAAGCCACAGTCGACCCAGAGACGTTGATTTCAGCGCTACTCCCCTGGTTGGGGAGGAGTACAGAAATTGATTTTAAGGGCCCTTTAAATCGACGGAAATGGCAGCCATATGAGGACGGGTGCACGTTTATGTCGACTTAACGTCGCTAAAGTTGATGTTAAGTCGTAGTGAAGACCAGGCCATAATGTTTTGTAGTTTCAGTGTAGTTTTGATGTAAGCATCTTTTTTCTAGTATACAAGTATGTTATAAAACAGACACTTATAATTATTTAGTGTTCTGTGCGTTCAGATTTCCATGCAAAAGAACTACTTTTCCACAACTGACTGTAAAGCTGTTGGATTCCTGGAGGGCATTGGGAGAAAGTTATACAGACCCAACTCCATCCTCACTGAAATCTATGCAGTAATGTTGTATAGGTATGAAAAGGACATAATTTCTATTAATTTGCATGCAGACAGTGTGCATAAAAATTTAAGGTCATGTCTACACTTACAAGCTTAGAATGGCACAGCTGTGCCACTCACTATAAGATCACTCCTATAGCCATGTTATGTCGATGGGAGATGGCTCTCCTGTTGACATAATAAAACCAGATCAATGAGCGGCGGTAGCTGTGTCAGCAGGAGAGCATCTGCCGTCGACATAGTGCTGTGCACATGAGCGTTTATGCGGGCAAAACTGAATGTTGCTCAGGAGTGTGTGTTTTTTCACAATGCTGAGTGACAATATTTTGCTGACATAAATGCTAGTGTAGACATAACCCTAGATGAATAACAGGTAACAGATCAAGTATATAGGGACAAAATTAGAAAGGCCAAGATTAAATTTGCTAGAGACGTAAAGGGTAACAGAAAAACATTCCACAATTACACTGGAAACAAGAGGAAGACCAAGGACAGAGTAGGCTAGCTACTCAATGTGAGGAGGGGGAGAAACAACAATAGAAAACGTGGAAATGGCTGAAATGCTAAATTACCTTTTTGTTTTCTCCGAAAAGGTTAAAAGTGATTGGATGTCTAATATAATGAATGCCAGTGAAAATGAGGTAGGATCAGAGGCTAAAATAGGGAAAGAACAAATTAAAAATTAGAGTATGTCTTCACTACCCGCCGGATCGGCGGGTAGCAATCGATCTTTTGGTGACTGATTTATCGCATCTTGATAAGATGCGACAAATCAATTGCCAACGGCACCCCCATCAACTCCGGAACTCCAGCTCGCCCTGAGGCACAAGCTGGAATTGATGGGGGAGTGCGCCGCCAACCGCCGCCGCCATGAGGACGGCAGCTAAGTCGGCTGAAGATATGCCAACTTCATCTACATTATTCACTTAGCTGAAGTTGCGTATCTTCGGTCGATTCCCCCCCCACCCCGCTAGTGTAGACCAGCCCTTACTTAGACAAGTTAGATGACCTCAGGTCACCAAGGCCTGATGAAATACATCCTAGAATACTCAAGGGAGATTAGATTGGATATTAGGAAAAACTTCCTAACTGTTTGAGTAATTAAGCACTGGGATAAATTATTTTGGGAGGTTTTGGAATCTCCATCATTGGAGATTTTTAAGAGCAAGTTAGACAAACACCTGTCAGGGAAGGTCTAGATAATACTTAATCCTGCTATGTTTGCAGGGGACTGAACTAGATGACCTCTTGACGTCCCTTCCAGTCCTATTATTCTACGATTTTATCTATTTTGCCTTTCCATTAAATTGTGTGACAGCAGTTTTCTCAAACGTATTTGTTATCAAGAACAATTCTTGGTCGTAGGTGTTTTGCAAACAGTTGTTTGCATGCAATATCCAAAACTGGAAATTTGATTTGTTCAAATGGAATTTTCAAAGTATTTAATTCTGAAAAGTTGATCCACTCTCTGGGGGATATACTTTTTCATGAACCATCTGTTGTTCTGCTGATGAGTTTTCTGATCTGAAAACTGAGACTTTTATATTTGAAAAAACAGTGGGTATAAACTCAACTAAAGTTAATTCTTTAGATTGTCTATGAATATTCACAGCAAAATTTCGATAGCCATTGCTTGGTTCTAGTATACATTATGAAAGCAGTCAGGAAACTGACTAGCTTGGAATTAGCAATGGGATATGGATTCTTGCATCTCAAAAACACCATCTGGAATCTGATCAGAAGCAGTCATAACCAGTAGACAGTAGTTTGCTGGAATATATAAAATGCATTGACAATCTCTTCCATTCCTAATAGATAAATGATCTTAACATAATTGCCGTTAATCAATTACTGTTGGTAGTCTCCGAACAGAAGCTGAAAGGAATGGAGCTGAAGGATAAATTTTCTTGAATTCCTAGCAGTTATCACTCAACATCAGAGGCATGTTGATGGAGCAGTTTTGGGAATGCTGTGATTCTATTTCCCAAGCTTCTATTGCACCGACTTCAGCTACGTTATTCACGTAGCTGAAGTTGCGTATCATAGGTCGACAACCCTCCTTACTGTAGACCAGCCCTTTGTTTATACCCAATGCCTGCAGGAGATGGTCAGTGCTGAACTAGTCTCTGAAGCTGGTGTGTTGCCTTAGTGCTGCGTTGGTGTACTGTAGCTGAAGTTGGGGGAAATGAGTTGTGATAAAGCCTGTACCCCACAGTCAGAAAACATTAACTGGAACCAGAGAGGAATTAGGGCACTGGAGGGTGGACCAGATCCAACTTAGAATGAGGCTCTGCTGGGGAGGAGCTGAGTGGCTGAGTTAAGGATGACCTAGGTGTGAGGAGTGGGGTGACTCATAAAGGAAGGACTTCAGGGCAGTAGAAAGGAGGCAAGAGCCTCAGGAGGAGATTAAGCCTTCTGATCTTCTCCAAAGAAAGAAACTTTGGCAAAGGGCCAGGGGAGAGACACTGGGAAGCCAGAGGGACAAAGCTCCTTTGGTGAGCCTAGACAAAAGGGTAATAAGACTCTGGTCAGGGAGGTAGCTCAGGGCTTGGGTCTCCAGGGGAAAACATACAGAGACTCTTGGGAGAAGCAGAGAGGAGTCTAGGCCTCAGGGAGGCATAACTTGATCCAAGAAATAACTCTGTAGAGCCTGGGAAAGGGCAAAGTATCTGTGGAGGAAGGGACTGGGTAAAAGAGCCTAGAAACAAGCCAAAGGTAGGAAATAGTGCAGGGAGGCAGCAGTGATCCAAGGGAGCTTTCTTTAGTTACTTGCCACTAGTTCCTGGATTGAAACCCAGAGTGGATGGGGGGCCTGAGTTTCCTCATTAGCCACTGATGAAGGTAACATGGAAGCCTCCTGAGGAGAGGTGTTTAAGGACCACTGAGGCCAGTCAAGTAAAAAACCTGTTTTAAAGGCACTGGACTACTGTGTTCTGGTACTCTTTGTTACCCCGGAAGGGGTAGGGCTGAATATAACCTGGCCAGAGGGTGAGTCAGAAGGAGAAGCAGACTATTGCAGGCCAATGCAGCAGTCAGCAGAGGGTACCAGGGAAGAAGGTATGTTATATGACAGAAACAATGAAGGGGTGCTCCAACCGGTGAGTCACTTCTTGACAGAGTCTATTGACAGACCTGATGCCCCATTTAATCCCCCCAACCTTCTTGTTCAGTAGATAAAGGGAGGATGCAGGCTTTTTCTGTGGTCTTGACAGGAGAACTTCATGCTTGTTGTGTAGTAGCTTCTCAAATTGTAAGACAGACTAAAGGTATCCTCGTAAATAGCTTCAACTGTTATTCCGTAATTGCTGTATTTATGTGATGGCTGCTATTATTAAGAACCCTGAATAAAATCATACTCAGGCTTATGTGGATGTTACATACACAATTTTTTCTCAAATTCAGTAAAAGCAGAATGGAGTGAACCAAAAGTTACCAGAGTCTTGACTACATAAAGTGTCATTCAGTCAGCATATTCCAAAAACCAACTTCCTTACAGTGATGCTCTTTCCATAGAATTCCCTTTGGTAAATAGTATAATCTTTGATAAAGTTAGATTAGTGGTATTGAAGTGCTGGTCCCGGAAGTAGCACCCATGGTGACAAATCTATGGAAAGGAAATTAGAAAGGTATGCGCAATGCCCTCAAAGGTATTAAGATACATAGGTTTTCTTCTTCAGTTAACTGACAGATGTAATAAGTAGCATGAATATGTATTTGTGATATGAAATGTAGCATTGACAATGCCTTTCCGCACAAAGGAACCAAAAGTGAAAATTGCACCATGCAATGATTCCATCTGAGGGTGGAAGGTGAGGGCAGTTATTAACCAGTAGGTGTAAAAAGAGCAGAAGAATGAGGAAGATTGGTCCCAAAACTGGCCAGGTCAAACTACTATTAAGAAAAATGCTATCAGTTCTTGGATAGTTGCAAGTAAGAGCATCTCAGCTTGAAATCTACATGAACCTTAATCTACCTACCAGATAATGTATTTTAGAGTATTTTTCCATTATGTACCTTATATAACTTATTTTAGATATCACATGTCTACACATATTTCACTGCAACTTCAGCAAAACAACAACAACTTGATGGTTAAGTTAGTCAAAGCTAGTTAATGCTAGAAGTGACAGAAACTATCCACACCCTGTTTGACTATGTGCTATCACAAATAATTGCTTTCCTTATAGTTCATTCTGCTAGTCATTTTTAGACATAGAATCCCCCATCTGCTGACTAAACCTGTTCTGTGGCTTTAGGTAGTATTTCATTTATTGGTCTTTAGTCATTAAATGCACTTGCATAGAAAACTAACTTGGGTGTTTGTTACTGAAATGTACTGGGATGTGAAAAAATTTTATAATTTGTTTGCATTAGGTATGTCCTTAATTTTGAGTATGTCCGACTGTATGCAAATCTTCCAAACCCAACCTTGTCTGTTCTTGATATCAGGAAGAGAAGTACATATGTGATTGCTCTTTTCCGTTGTTGCTGGATTTATTCATATGGTAGCCATATGAAAACTCCAGCCTTTTAGTCCCAGTGACCTTAGACTGATCCTTAAGGAAGACCTTTCAGGCCAAAATGGCGAAGGCCTGTAGTGTGAATAAATCCATAAAGTCATGGAAAATGAAATGAAGTACTCAACATCCAAGAAAATTAGAAACCAGGAATAGGAGGCTGAGCATTAGTATGTCTCTTAAAGAGCCCATGTGGTTTTTGGGAGGAGAACCCTAATAACCCCCATTATATCATGAAATCAGACTCATTACTACCATTATAAACATTTGGGGCAGATTAGTCAAATGCTGTGTCTTGTTGTTGTTGTTTTTTTTTAAAGCTATAGAGAGACACAAAACAGAACTATTCTGTGGGACACTGGAGCCAGATATTTAGTTTTAGCTTTGAATGTCTTTTCTGTAAGTTCATGTGAATTGTTACATTTAAGTAACATTTACTGAGCTTGTGGATGAACAGAAGTCTGTTTCTGTTGTTTAACTTGTGTTTCTAAAGTGGGTTGCTCTGTCTACATTACGTTGATTTCAGTTTTGCATGACTGTTATAAAGATAATTTTTACTTTGGGATGATAGATACTTTTGTAGTTGATGGAGGGTAGGATGGGCAAATAAACTTTTCCCAGCTGGCATGATGTGTTAATGAGTCAGTGCAAAACTTGGTTAAATGAATATATTAAAATTAACTAGAAAATGAATATTAAAACAAGTCCCCAAAAAGCTATTTTAGGAGATACTTTCAGTAAAAAAATGGTTGCATTTCTAATCACAGAAGCCTTTGCAAGGATGCGGTAGTCCCATTAAAAGTGTGTTTTCGTACTTTTCACAATAGTACCCAGATTTCCAAAGTTAGTGTTTAATACATAGTTTTTCAAAAAAAATTAACGTAATCATGTACAGTAGATACAATAGGCAGTCTGGACACAATTCCAGGATGGTTGGGATATTTAACATATTGTTGCCTACATGTTTAGAAAGAAAGATGAAAACCAGATACTTTCTGCAAACCTCTTTAAAGCACTGAAAACTCCACATGGGAGCCATGTGATTTGTATGTTAGTAAGCATCCAATACACCTCTAAAATGCAGATACACTCAGACATACTATAGCATTCTGATTTAATATTTGCTGTCTCTATTTTATTTTGCAAGGAGCTGGCCAGGTGGTCTACACATGGCATGATGTACTGACCGTGTGTATTAATAATGTACACAAAGGCTCCTACATTCTGTACTAGCTTAATACCATGGTTTTTCACATCCCTTAATGGGAGTTACATGTGTTGTGGAAGATAGAATAGGCTCCTGAGTATGAAAATTATTCTAATGCCTTTTTTGTGTTAACTGTATTCTCTTTATTTATTTAGGCGTCTGAACAAGAATAAATTACAGGTTTTACCAGAGCTGCTTTTCCAGAACACGCTGAAGTTAACCAGATTGTAAGTACAGTTTATTTTATTGTGTATGTGCCTCGATTCATTATGTGGATAGTGCATTTGCTATGATATTTTGTTTAGGTACTTTAGTGACATTTAAGATACAACTAGATTTCCATAGGTTCATGAGGACATTTTACCATTATGTTATGGTAGTTACGTATTAGAAAATAAATACATACATGAAAGAAACCACAAACTTTCTGTCCCTGTTTCATTGTTGATGTAGATTCAAAATGATGACTTCAGAATCAATTAAAACTCACTGTGTAGAGTTGCAGGATTAGTGCAGAAGTGGCCACTTTTTGCTTTCAGTGTAGAGCTGTCCACAGAGAAATAATTGATTCTTGTGCTAATTAAGATAGACATGTTGGCATAAAATGGTTTGTCTTGACTAGCTGTTAATTAAAGACAAGTTGTTTTAGCTGAGCCAAGGTTCAGAGAGAGTTAAGGCTGGAACAATGGCTCCTGCTATTTGAAGAAAGGGGCAAATGTAATGGTTTCTATCTCCATGGGCACTGAAGATTGGCATTGGAGCCAACTTGCACATCAGAAGAATAACAGAGAGAAGCTGGTTGGTTATGCATTTTTCTCAATCCACTCAGTGGAGTAGAATCATATGATGATGACCATGAATGTCCCCCAGTTTTTGATGCAAGGAACAGGAATTGATGGTTCTTTTACATGCAGAGGGTAAGGTTGTACAGATAACCTCTAAGATTAGAATGCTCGGTCTGTAGGAAGCAGAAGACAAACTGTCTTTGAAACAGTTTGCTGAAACCTAAAAAATTAACTTTTCAAAAAACAAAAACCCACAAATGAATCCGAAGAGAAGTTATATGGTCAACCTCTTTTAAATTTGGCTATCTAGATTTATAGGAGACTGGTTAGTAGGATTTATGATCTGGCTAGTGAAATTGTAAATTACTACAGGGTGAATGAAAAATTGCTACATTGAAGCAGGGTTTTGATAATTGTGTTTTAATACCTCTTTATGCAATCAAACTATCCATTTAGGCAACGTAATAAATTTTTCTTCCTGTGGAAATGTGAAACACATGGCGACGGTGAAGCTAAATTTGAGAACCAACACACTATTTTAAAAATAGACTCTTTGTCCAAGTTTTAAAGTGAAATAATTGGGCAATGTTCAGCCATGAGCAGTCCTGATACCATTGTGGAGACCTATTTTCACATATTAAACTCCTTCATGTTTCATTGTGAAGAACTGTGTGTGTAACTCTTGGAGCTTCTGATTAGCAGCACAGGTCTGGAGACAAAACCTCATAAGCCAGATCTGTCTTTTACTTTCAGAATCTACCTACAGACTCTCAAATACCAGTGTGACACACCTGCTCTTGGAATAAGTTAGCCTTGCTGCAGCTTTTAACTGCCTTGGAAATATTCATTGAGTGGACTTTCTAGAACTGAGTGGTATTTGCTTGAGTTTTCTAAGTTCCTTAGTGCAAGTTTATGTAAATTCCACAGGTTGAAACTGCTCTTTAGTCAAAACTACACACTGCTATATACCTTGTTGATAGGGCAGTTGCCACAACCACACTCCATTTAAACCATTCTCCTAAAGTGTCTGGGTTGCTCTGTTTTATAAGCAAGTGCCAGCACTTGTTAAAGTAAAAATATGCAAAGCTAATCTGTATGTATTAACATAATCTCGGTTATCAAAGAAGCAGAAGGTTTCCTCTTCCATAGGTAGCTATCACACTCTTGGTGATTATCAGTAGGTTTAAAGCAGCTTCGGCAGTTCAGCACGTTACACAAGTGCAGTGATCATGTCACGATTTGATAATGCACATTATCATTCCATTATGCATTTAAGATTCCTACGCAAAACAATGGTTTAGTATAATAATATGGTTTAGTATAATAATATAGTTTAGTACTTCCATAATCTCAGACATCAGTGTAGCAGTTATCTGCAGCATCTAAAGGTAAAGCTTTATATTTTCCAGTACAAATATCCATGTATCACTTCTATGAAAATATGTCTTAATATAAAGTAGTGCAACTAATCAAGAGAAGTAGTCAGATATTTTGATATGAAATATATTCAAAAGTATGTTCCTTTGATTATTCAGATAATCAAGCTGTTTACCATCCTTGAAAACTAGGATAATAGTTGTGCTTTTATAGAGTTTGTGGGGTAATTATCTAAGAGGTCTAGTTGAGTATGAAGTTGGCACTTCTACAGTGATTCCCCTCAGAACATTTTATAAATGTTAGTGAATAAAGAGTCTCATCAGCCCAGTGAAGTATGCAAGTGTGATCCCAGGGTCTCAGTCATTGGTATAGTTGGAATCTATCCGCTCATACTGTGCTTAGCCAGAAAGCAGGCTTTTTTCTCTTAAAAGTACAAGCATAAATAAAAATAATACTTAAAGTGAAACTTGTACCCTAGATACAGTAACAACTTATCGTTACTGCTGCTTCTAAAAGTAATAAGCCAGTTTTGCTACACATGTTTCAGTTGTGCAGGAATAACCAGAGCAGCAACCTAACCATTGCGATGCATGTGGATGAAAATATTTATTTATTTATTTTTACCCTTTTCTACTTCAGGAAACTGGATAGCTAGCACTGGTATATGAGTTTTGCACAACTGCTCTGAATCTACCCACAGTAAAATTTAGAGGTGCTTTTTCTCACTTTCTTGCTGTGAGCTAAATTCATTGGAGTCCAGCAAAACTAATCAATTTCACTTGCAAGAGGTCTCTGGGTAAAACACTCCAATGAAGGGACATGGCTCTGACATTCTTTTTCAGTAGCTGACATGAACTTACAAGAAAAGAAAACAATTAAGACTGCAAGGAAGGGAAATAACAGAAGTGAGGCAAAAATGAAGCGGGAATAGGAGTAAGAGTGATAAGGTCAGAAGTGACCTTCAATGAAGGTCAGACAAAAAGAAAAGGAAATAAAGGGAGATGGAAGAAAAAGGGAAAGATGATAATACTGGTTGAGTTTTCTATCTATCTTTTTAGTTATGCACAGTATTCGAATGTGTATTGTGTGGGCTGCCACAGTTTGACACAGATTAGCCCACTGGACTGCCATATCACTTTGCTCATCCTCTTAGTAGAAGTTAGATTAGAACATTGACAACCTGCTAAATTTGTGACCAGGTTCAGCTCACCATAGTTCAGCTCACCATAACCAATCCATGCCTGTAACTCTCTTAATTCAGTAGTTGAAGGAAACTGAATTACATAATAGTAGGGCTAAGATGTCTGCAGCATATAAGGTTGCAGAGCTTCTGTTTAAATATACAAATCATACACATTTATGAAAGCCCAATAATTGTGTATCAGCTGCTTATTTCAAACACACACACAGCAGGTTTTTGGACCCTAAGAAAAGTTATGACAAGCCATCCAACTCAACTTTACCAAAAAAATACAGAAAACCCAGCTGGGTGATATCTCCATGAAAGTTGGCAATTTGATCTTATTTATTAACACTGGTGTTGGTAGCAACCGTGATGGGAGGCAAGTGGCGCAAGATGATCTAATCTGGTGAACACTGGGGCATACTACTTCTTACCCTGCGTAGTTTGACAGAAGACCTGAAAGTGTTTTCAGAATTGGTCACAAAGGTTGTAAGATAAATTTTAATTACTTTTGTTCCACAAATCAAGACTGCTTGGAACTGTTCCTGTCTGAGTTGAATTGTTGCCTGTTAGTTTCCTGTAGGACTAAAATTGAGTGTGTTTATATTTTTTATTTCAGCAGAACCTCTTCAAGTGTTGTTTGAGCTATGGGAAACTTGGAGGGCAGAGGGGAGTGAAAATTCTTTCCAGGGTCGATATGCATATTATAGACTGCATATTAAAGCAAACATGTCTGAAGTAGCAGACGTCATAGCTGGAACAGTTGCATTCCTCTTCCATACTCTTTAATTTGCTTGACTTAGGGAAGAATATTGGTGATGATTTTAAAAGTTCATTCACCATGTGTTGGGTTGCATATTGGCAATCCAGAACCTGTTTACTTACAGTAACCTCATCCTTCAGAGGAGCTGAGAAATAATTCCAGGTCTTGAGAACTATTACTCTTTCCTTACTGGCCATTTTTTTTCTGTTCACTCATGATTAGACAGACCTTACTGGTTATTATGGACTAAATGTGAGGAAAACAGTTAAATTCATTGATGTAACACTTGCAACTGCGTTAAAAAAAGTGTCTGCTAAATACTTGGACCCTTATATTTCTTCTCCCGAAACAAAGGAAGTATGGACCCCCTTTTTTAGTATAACAATAAAGCCTGAGTAAATGCCTTATCTGTGGCCCTTCCTTTACTGCAGATGGCAGATGAAATATGTAATAATCTGGTGCTTTCTTGTAGCACTAAAATTCTCAAATCGGAAAGAAAGCAATTAACACTTATCTCAAATCATATTTCACCTCTAAAAATCAAAGGTCATTAAGCTTCAGCTCCAGGGAAATTTCAGGTTACTTTTCAAGCTGGGCTATGTGTGTCATTACCAATCAAATGCTTGCAACTTTTTGTAAGTTTAATAAGACATACTATTTTTTTTTTGTGAAAGATAGAGTATACAGCTTTCCAGTTAGTCTAAGAGAGGTCTTTCCCAGTCTTTAAAACAGCATTTGTGCTATGTGAAGGCTATTTAAAAAATACATAAATCCTTCCCCACTAATTCTATTATGGTGTTATAAAACTTCAGAGACAAATAACATTTGAGCTTTGCCCTAAAGAAAAAATTCATTTGGGATCCTAGAAATCTGTAAGATATTTTTGGTTTCTGAGAGCTTCTTTTTACTGTTGGCCCTGGTGTAATCATGTGCTGACTGAACACTCACAGTTCCCATTGACTTCAGCTGGAGTTTGGGATACGAGAACTTCTGAAGATCAGACCCAAAATATTTAGCCCACAAGTAGGCAGTACCTGATGTGTTTGCTGGGCTTCGGTTTCCATATGGTGGTGCTTACTCTCTGTACAAATATTCATGTACAGTGACATATGTGTTTAAAAACACATTATATACATTTAGTCATTTTTGATATGATGAGCAGAATTTTTTGATCAAGAAGTTACAAATTTTGATCAGCATGACAGATTTGGCTTCATTTTATACACATAGATACTCTGTAATATTAATTTTAATTAATATTTAGTTAACTGTTTTTATTCCTCCTCCAGCTTTACTGGTGAAATATTCATTCTCAATCTATAGTTGTTTACCATTCTTTCCAGATCCAGCATATTTCTTGGATTAATGTATTCAGCAGGAAGAATTTAAGACTAAAACATGAAGCTTTTTTCACTGAGTTTAAGTTATCTCATGTATGTATATAAAATTCCAGTGTTGATTTTCACTTACTTATTGCATGGAAGGAAGAGCTTTAGACTCTTCTTAATTAATGCCTCCGCAAAAGCAAGCACATCTGTGGTGATGAGCAGTGTTTGATATGGAAACTTGCTTTGTTTTACTTTTTTAATATTAGTTAAATTGTCTGCAGAGTTTTTATTATTTTCCTCTGGTTTGTGCTAGAAACTATATCATGAAGTGGTGTCTTCTTCCTTTTCTTGATCATTGTCTCAATGAATTTCACCATGCAGTTATCCTTAAGTTGCTTTTGATCTATTTTTAGACTGTAAAACCATCAGGTAAAGGAGCTTGGCTTGGTATTTACCTTGAAATGCCATGCTCAGCCGCAGCACTAATAAGTAATTAATGTAAGAACCAGTCATTAGCTGATATGCTATCTAAAACGAGCAGGTAGTCCTAGATGCCCTCTACAAGGTGGGATGGTAGAGAACAAACTATGATTTTACAGTACCCCAGAATTAGAATATGCTTGTAATTTTTATGATTATTTAGTCGTCTTTGTCACATCTGGTTGACATTACCACAGGAATATATAGAGGAATAAACTTTTAAGTGGAATGTGAAACATCCCATAAAATGAGTTTCTCATAGACTGGTGCATAAAGCATATGGACCCTTTTGCTTTGGAAGGTGGGGCTTTGGAACTCATGGATTTAATAATTGCTTATCTTAAAAGATAAAAGTTTTAAGGTAATGTTCACGATCAGCTGCACTGGTGTGCATAATTGTCATTCTTCTGTTGTCTTGCTTGCATAGGTCTTAATCTAAAACTTGTCTCCCAACTAATTTCATATCTAACATAAATACCTTTATTGGAATCACTGTTAATTGTCAAATTCTTTGGATCAGTGCATAGGTACAAAAGGGGAGGTCACCTTATTAAATCCAGAAGTGAAAGTAACTGAGATGGCAACCAGATAAATCCAGAGGTTGAGCCTATCAGTAGTTAACAAATGGATGACAAAAATAACGCTAAATTTAAAATTATGTTGCAAGCTGAAGTGTGCATATGCAAAAAACAAAACACAAAAGCCTATTTAACAACTGTAAAAACAAGCTTTGATTCATAATTATATTGAATTTTTTAATGTGAGAAGCCAGAACCTAAATTCCATCAATTTTTTAAAAAGCTTTTTTTGTGGGTTGTGTGTAAGGGGATAGTTTCTACACTCAGTATGGATAGGTAACTTCTGGAGATGGTCATGGCACTTAGATTTTTGTATGAAGAACACAATATAAACATATTCGGTTGTGTAGCATTTTAAATGACCAAGGCCAACCCAAAGCACTTCACTGGAAGTCATGTGCCTTAGAAGAAAACTATTTTTAAAAAGCTAACCTGAATGAGATCAAATGATTGGTTAAACTTCTGAATTTGCAATTGATTGTGGTCAGAAGAAAGTCTGTTTGGGTCTGTTACCCATAGTAGCTTGTCAGTTCACAAAGCCAGCAAGGTTCTGAAAAATGGATGGACCAGATTAGATAAGATTGAGAAGGTCTGGAATATATGAAGACAGCAGTTTGCTGACAGCCTTGGGGCATGTCTACACTACACTCAAACTCCCATGGCTGGCTTGGGTCAGCTGATTCACTTGCAAGGTTCAGCTTGTGGAGCTAATAAATTGCAATGGAGGCATTTGGGCTTGGACTTGGGCTGGAGCCTGGGCTCTGGGACTCCACCAAGGGGAATGGTCCCAAAACTCAGGTTCTAGCCTGAGCTCGAACCTCTACACTGTAACTTTATAGCCCCACTGCCTGAGCCCTTTGAGCCTGAATCAGTTGATCTGGGCAAGCCATTGGTGTATTATAACAGTGTAGACATACCCTTAAAATACAGAGATCTTGACATTTTAAAATGCGGCCTGGCAGCAGAGAGATTCCATAATTGTGAACTACATTGAACCAGGCAAAACTTATGCCTAAGTACCTATAGCACCTTTCTAAAATCAAAGGGTTGTATAGCATTGCAAGTAGTTGAGCACCAACATTTTGTCGTTTCCACTTGTAAATTGTTCTTGTCCAAGAGAAGACATGTAGGTAAACCACATCAGTTGGAAAATTAATACTGTGGATCCAGTTTCTTTGTGTTTGAAAAGAGAAACCAGATCTAATTTTAATACAAAAAGTTGTCAGATACTAATGGGTAGAGGTTACTGAATATAACATCATATAGTCTGTAACATGCTCCAAATATTTGTAGCTAAAGGGAATTTGCCAACGAACTTGGTCTGTGGGGTGACCTCTTCAGTTTTTTAGTTAAATCATTAGAACAGTTTGTAGATATTTCACCAATTTTTATGAAACTAAAACAGATAAGAACATTTTGTAACAGTAATTAATAAAGTCACTGGTCTGAGAATACTATTTTCACATCTATGGTTAATAAGGCCTTAGCTTTTCTGAATGGGAAACCTGTTTTGCAGTTGCCCATGAATACGTGTATTGAATGTAGTGCATCTAGTAAATTCAGTTCATTTGCATTGTAGCAGGCTACGTTATCTATTTCGGGCTGTGAAAGTCATCTCTCGGTATAAGGAAATAGGTATTGTTCAGAATATATGTGCTGTTTCCTCTCCTGTTGAATGAAGGCCTTAAAGCTTCAGTCATTAACATCAAAAATTGGGAGTGCGGGGTAACAGGTGCCTAAATAAGAAAAAGCCCTGAATATCAAGACTGTCCCTATAGAATCGGGACATCTGGTCACCTAAAGGCGTAGTGTCCCTGCCCCGCCCCCCACTGCAACAAGCAAACAGCTCCAACTGTAAATCACCCAACTGTAAACTAATACATTCCATTGAGGTTTCACTGTGGTAGTGATAATAGTTGGTACTTACATTATGCTTTCCATTTGAAGAGCACAATATTACAAACATTAATTAGCTCCCAAAATAGTGCTCTTCTCCCACCTTCACATCTATCTCCATTGGTTTTTTTTGTTTTGTTTTTTAATAGAAGGGAAAGAAAACAGATGTGAATATTGGACTAAGACACACAGTTAATTGCAAAAATGAGATTAGAGTCTGTGCTCAATCCACTAGACCATGCTGTTCCTCAGTGTTACTGTGTGGTAGGGTGAGAGAAATTAAACTGGCACCAATCTTACCCATGAAATTATGCTTTTATAACAATGAGGGGAAACTTAGAGCCTTCATTCACTTATACTAATTTATTCCAGTTTTGGTTGTAATTCAGATCTGTGTTAGTATTTATCTTGTTGATATTTATTATTAAAAGTGCTGACAGTGCTTAATAATACAATAATTTTTCTTTCATAGAAATTTTTTGAACATACAAAGTGAGAACTTGCCAAGTATATAATAGATTATTCTGGGGGGGGGAACTGACTTCACCTTCCAATCAAAAGTCCCCAGTGTTCTGAATGCTGTTCAGAATGCCCTTCAACAAATGATGTAGTGGAATTCAGTATGATAGATGGCTGACTGGGAGCTGTTTGACTATGATGTGTGAATTTAACACCTTTTTAAATAAAAAAATCTTCAAAGCTTTGTAAACATGAAATAAAATTTGTAACAGGTCTGTGAAGCTTTTACAAAAGAGAAAGAGACAAAAGTTTAACTATGAAAATTCTCCCATCCAAAATAAATGTCTATTTTTTATTATGGGGTTGTTTGCTTACTCTGTATAAAGTAATTAGCAAATGGAAACAATTTCCTCGAAGATTATAAATTGAGTCTGTGTGCTCTATTACAAATCTCCTCTATTAAGTGTTTAGTCTGGGCTGAAATAAGCAGCACATTAGTGCTAGCTAATACGGGCATAATGCATAGCAGGGTATAGAAAGACTTGAACAAGTGAGCATATGTGATTAGACTTGTTAATATGTCAAGGAAAAACTGAGATGCTTGGATTTCTTTTTAACCTCCATTTTCTCTACTATTCCTTGTCCACACATAAAAATTAGACCTAAACATATACTATTTTCTGAAGACCTTTCAGAAATACTCTTTTTTTTGGAGTGGTCCTAGTTTTGAACCTTTTACAGACTACATTAAAAGCACCAGAAAATAAGAGTTGATAATAGAAATGGTGACAAAGCCTGATGATTGTGATTACAAATGTGTGATCTGGTAGGGATCCAGAAACGTCAACAAGATCATGTTGATGAATGTACAACAGGTACTTAGAAGTTAAAGCCAATTGTTTAACTGTCATAGTCTGACTTTTTATGTAATGTGTCTGTTTTAATCTTCAGAATTTCTTTTCCTTCTGCTGAACTTGGTTGTGTATCTGATGAGAAGATCCACATGTGTTATCTATTCATTATTCTTGGATAAGTAATTTCCAACAGCATTAGCTGGATTTATACAGCTGGCACTCTGTTTATTGAATGGACAGTCTTATCACTCAAAGGTGTGAAAACTGCAGTTAGTTTCCAGATTCAATGTGCTAAACTCTTCACAAGTGCAACTTACGGAAGAATTTGGCCCAGTGAGTTAGCTTCTTTTGGTAGGAGTCCACATAAGTGTAATGTGGATAGGATTTTGCCTATGTCTGATACAGTATCTGATGGGTTAATGTAGCCAGGATACTTCTGAGGACATTTATAGATTACCAGAAATTGACTTTAAAAGAGACAACATCTAGAACTACGGCCCTTAAGTTCTCAGTTCCACCTTCATACTTATGAAACTTTAAGAATGAAATAATGCCTTTCTGACCTAATCCGGAGGCTTTTATCTAATGAGCATCAGGAGAAGCTATGTTCAGAACAAGCAACCAGATAATAAATTCTCTTAATGTCCTCATTTCTTTCTCACTAGATAGAGAATAGGAAGAAAAATAGAGATCTCACTCTTGACTTAAAGCTCCAATATTATTTCATGTTAGAGCCCGGCCTTTACAATTCAGCTGTTCAATAAGCTCGAATTACTGGGCATTACCATGACAAAATAGTATGGGCCATAATGGGGTGTTGCTATGGTATTTTCCAGATCCAATAATTGTAGTTTTAGTGCGTATAGATCACAGCAGGTCTGTTCAGAAGACAGTAAATAATTACAATAAATGTTTGCTGGTCTCTAGGGAGCACTTCTGGTTTGAAAAGAGGTACGTTAGGTCAGAGGCACATATTGGCGATTGCTGGGTGACATCTATTCCATGTATTAATCTGGAGCCATTTTATTGCTTGCTTGTTTGTTTTTTCGCTCTAGTGGCAAATAGCATATTTAGCAACATTATGTCTGGAAATGAAGTGGCCTTAACTGCAGAGTCTAATTGTGACTCTCTGTTCACTCCTCTTCCCCAGTACAGAGGGCTAGTTTTTTAATTTAATTATGAGTTACTGTATTCATACTTTTTGGACCCGTTAGTAGAAAATGAAAAAGGCAGTGTCAGAAAATAAGTAATTGATTCTCCATCCTGGATTCCAAGCTCTCACATGTGTGAAGTTAGTTATTTAAAACTACTTTGTGCAGATGTCTTGGTTTCCTTAACGATAGAAGTGGAGGGAATCAGTGGAGAGGGCGGTACTTTGAGACCTTGCTTGTGGTTTCAGGGCCATGTGTTATGTAAAGGCTGTCTATTGTTAGGTTCTCTACTGATTAGGTCATCTAATTGTGTAAACACTGAAGCCCATTTGTGGCAAAGGACTGTTGATTTCTAGAAGAAATATCTCACACCAATAAATGATGCTAGACAGCACTTTGTTGATGGAGGTCAACAGAATTATTGCATTACAGCTGAAAAACAGAACTTTTTTTGTAGATTGTATTTTTGAATACAATAAAATATTCACACATGTTTTCAGAGAGGCAGCATGTTTTTTGGGTTGGAGTTTGGTATTGGGGTCCAAGAATTCCTGATTTGTAATGCTAATTTATCATTAACTCGCTCTATAGCTTTGGGTATGTTACTTTGTCTCTTGGTTTTTCCATATGTAGAAAAGGATAGTGTAGAATATTCACATTTTCAAAACACTTTCGAATGATAGCATCCAGAGCCAAATCATATCTGTATGGCATCAAATAAGAGAGATTGCTTTCATATTATCCTCAGTTTAAGCAGAATTTTCTCAGCTAAAAACATTAGAGCCTCTAACTAGTGTGCTAGACAACTAGCCTGCTATGGAAAGACTGCACGCTAAGTAGGCTTACTTAGGGTGATGGGTTCCCCGCCCTCCCCCCGGCACTTTAGTCTCTCAACATGGGTGGCTCTCCTTCAGTTCCTGTGGTAGAAATGGCCAAATGCCAAAAAACTCAGTGCTCAATAACTCTTCTCCCACTTATACATCAACTCCCATCAAGTTATTCCTGTCCCCAAATGTAGATACATACAGTCTTGGAAAATGCTGTGCCTGGCTTGGATCAACAAATTTAGGCTATTTGGACCAAGATTGAGGAGTTGTGGATGCTGATTAGAAAATAATCTGGCAGAAGTATTATTTGCAGTAAATTTGACCGCATTCTAAATAATGGCATATGAATGTACTTTTGAGGAGATAAAGTATAAAAACTAAATACTGCAATGCAGAACACACTCTTCATCTCTGTTTGCCATGTGTACATTCACTCTTGCAGAATAAGCAAAGCATGTAAACCTTTTCTCTTCGGTCTTGTATGCAAAGCTGACGTTCAGAATCCTTAATTTTCTGAATGTTTTACAAACTCTAGGAAGACTTCCAAAACAAAAAATAAAATCATAGAGTTCTATGCTGTGTTCAAACATGAACTAAACTAAAATAATGAACTTTGGACTTCAGTGCAGGTGTATCTGTGCACCCATATGGACCTCCCCCCCAGTTAAGTCAGTGCATTTCCACATGGGCACAAAGGTCTGCTCACTCAGAACCCATTGTACGATTTTGGTCCTGTAACTTCTCATGTGGTAATTTTCAGAAATATATGCATTTAAAATACACTGATACAAGAGGAAAAAAAGGGTATTACTTGATACGTTGCTTGTTATTACATAGTGTTGAAAATGAACACTATGTCCAGATCATCTCAGTTGAGACTGAAGTGGCTAATTTTGCTGAGGTAATATGGTGGTTGGGTCCCTAAATATGTGAAGAATCACTTGCTTAAAATATAGCATATTTCACATCAGTAAAAAGTGAGAGAGAAAAGTGGCATCTTTGTAATCAGATCTAATTAGCTAGGCCTAAGATACCAAGATTCCTCTTGACAGTCTTTAAAGAGAAAAAAGTAGAACTGATGTTGACCAGACGTACGATTAATGGAAATTAGGGTTATGTAAAATCTGCAAATAAAGTACATGTGTTGACTGGATGTATCAGTGGAGAACTAACAAGCAGGCTTCATAGAAATGACAGGTACTATCCACATTATAGAGCTAAGTATTAAAAAAGAAACTTTACCAACTGCTAAGAAACTTAAAAACAATTGTGCCCATTAATCAAGTGGTTGTTGATTATGGGCCTTTTGTAGCAAGTCAGCTTCCATTGATAAACAGAAATTAATATCATGGAGTGGATTATGGTGTAATTTTGATTATTTACACTATTTGCATATTCTTATAAACAACATGTTTAATTTATGCTTAAACTAACTAAGTTTAAGTTTAGACCCAACCATACACTGGTCACGTTCAGCAGCCATCAAGAAAGCTGTTTTCACTGCTATTGCTCCATGTCTCATACGGTCCTCCCAAATGCCACTAAAGCTTCCCATCTTGGCTGACCTATCACACTCCAGTCTGGAAACAGAGGAGTAACAGCAGCAGATTTATCACATTGCTCTCTGCTGACCTATTATTGCTCAGCAGATTCATCATGCTATTTTATAAAACAATAGATGAAAAAGTAAGTGTGTCAGCCAGTCATGCAGCTTGTTTCCAGTTTTGAATTCCTTCTCGCTAGCAGCTTTAGCTTGGGACCAGAGTTTAGTGAGTTAACTAGGCTACTCAATGAAAATGTTAGGCAATGGTTTAGCACCTAAATGGCTAAGGGAGTGTGTAGTGCGATCCAGATTACTGTTTAGGATGTTTATTTATATATATATATATAATATATAATATTGCTTTTTAAAACTAATTTCAGCTTTCAGTTACAGAATCTACCCCTGTATTTTCTTAAATTGCCCTCTTGTATTTTATTTTGTCTGTTTTACTTACCAGAAGATTTACATATCTTCATGTCGTTTTCCAGTGAAAAGGCATAGATTTTTCCTTTGTAACTCAACAATACCAAACTCACTGGAACAAGTTCTCCAGAGAGATGGTGTCATTCCGTTTCTCTTTTGTACACATTTATTGGCTGGCTACCTAAAGCCAATTAGCAAGCCTTCGATTTAGAGAACTAAATTGATATGCTAATTAAGGTAGTTTTTGACTGTAAGCCATGATTACCTATCTGAACATGGGAAACATCATTAACAGTGCCTTTTTTTAGATATACTTTGATGACTATTTTTTGGAAAGCACTTCATTAGGCAGTTTTTATATTCAGTTTCATACTAGATAACTGAAAAGATAACAAGGTTAACCAGAAAAAATCTGTGGTGCTTATTTATGGGGGCTTGTTTACTTGATTTTAGCACAAATTACTTCTGCTTAAAGCTTTCAGTTCATTCCAGTGATACACTAATAGCTTGGAGCATCCCAAATTCTCCGCATTTGATGAGATAACTAACATGCCACAGTTAATACATGACAGAAGCATCTGTCACAGTGTCTGGTGTGGCTCATGACTGTGAGTTGCCTACCTCAGGGCAGACCATCAGAAAACAGGGCAGACACCCCAAACTGCTGATATGTTCTATTATTACATTTTACCAAACAAGTAACAAATGTGAAGTCCTGGATCACTAAATCAGTCTTACCATGGAATCACAGAGAGTCCCCTTAGACTCTCCAGTCTATTTTGCCATCCAGACAAACTGGACTTTGTGATAAAATGTTTCCTTACACCAAAAATCACATTACATTTAGATTGCTTCCAATGCCAAGAGACCAGTCACCTGATCCAAATCAATGAGCCCCTAGATCTTACACCCAAGACAACTCTGATAGCCAATTCTATAGTAAACTAATAAAAAGTTTATTAGCCAAGAAAAGGAAATGAGAGTTAGTGAGAGGTTAAAGCAGGTAAAATATATCCACAGGTGAGTCACAGTTTGTAATTCCAAATGGTGGCAGTGAAATAATAAACTACTAGTTTCCGAAAAGTCTTTTCAGGGTACCCAGGTTATCTTTGGGGATATCCACTTTGCATCTGGTACATTTCCCTGTAAGAGTCCTCAAAGTGTTCAGAGATCCAGGCTATTTGCTTGAATCCTTACTTGTAGCTTCTTCTCACAGAAAACAAGCTGGCAGGGTCCCTACCCTCATGGGCTTTTCCTTTGATTATGGATAGTGAGGATTTTGAGTCTTTGACCCTTGATCATCACACACAATGACTACTTACTTTGAAATTAACTATTTTCTGAAATTAGCTCTTCTCTGTTTAAGTTCTTCATTTGCATTTCACATAGCTTCTTTCTCAATTGATGGATTATTTAGTTATGGGGTAGAAACAATGTAAATGTTTGCTACTACATTATAATGGGGTTTTTATGATGTTCAAGCACCAAATACACTCATGCACATTTAACAGTCACTTTAATCTATACTAAAACAGAAGTGAATTGGCCTGTGGATTTGACATGACCTGGCATCTCTTCTGCTAGTGTTACAGCATCCTCCATTTATTTTAGTGAAAAACTACCTGGGAGAAGGGGCAAAGCCATTTTACCTAATAGCTGCCTGTGGGTGACAGTGTAATTGCTACCATAATTATGTAAAACAAATTGTCAGGCACATTAATCCTATGGTTTCCACCCTAAACATAGACAGATTATGTCACAAACCTGTTTTTAAACTTTTCCTATGTAAAGACAAAATTTATTTTTTTAAAATTTGTGGAACTGCTGTTGGTGTGGGTAGGGATTTTGCTTGTTAGCAGAGCCCATATCTCTTGTTGAGATGGCACCAATGGGAGCACAATGCACGCAGCTCCTGGTGACAGCATCACATGGCAGTGATTAACTCCAAAGAGAATTATTTCTAGAATTCATCCGGGAGGTAGATTGAACTGCCATGACAGGAGGAGATTGCAGAACTGTGTGTGGAAAAGAGGGACTCCTAGAAAAGACTCTAAGATTAAAAATGTTTGTTAAAAATGAGCATGAACCACAAATAAGATTCCAAGATCTGAGATGCTGCTAGTTCTCCTGTGTCATTTACAGTTGTACTGTGGCATGGTTCCATAGCAAGCCATATAAATTTCAAAAAACATAACATATGGTGTGATATGGGATGGGTGACCTTGATGGGAGCATAGCTCTCCACTCACTAACTTCATTGTGTCCACCCTTGAGGAGCAGTCTCCAAGTAGAACTGGGGAACTTTGGACTGCCATTAGGCAAAGGCCTCCCCAAAGAGGTGAAAGAATATTTCAAAACTCAGGCTCAGCTTGATCTCTGGAGTAAACAGTACTGTAGCTGCAGGCCTTCAATGGTGCATTGCTTTCTCCTACAAAGTGTGTATCCCTTGTGACAGCTATGATATCCTTGCTGATTACAGCTGGCATACCAAGTCACAGAGACAAAAAAGTGACCACTGAAATAGTTAAATCTCAGTTCCTTGAGGGATTTGTAGATGAAGATTTTTGATTGGGCTCATATCTAGGCAGATACTCTATGTGAATCATGCAAAACATATTTGTTTTGCTTCTGCTTAGCAGTTGGGCTGCTACAATCTGTAACTTCGGGGTTCTTTCAGGTTCAGCACCAAATGCAATGCACTACAAATAATATCATTTGGAATTGACAAATATGAATCATCATGACTGGGTCTTGTGTAACAGAAAAGGGTGCAGTCTCTGAGACAGCTGTTGGTGTATGAGGCTTCTTTGTTCACCGCTTCTGACTGAGAGTGCAAGAGCAAAGAAGACTCCAGCAGGGCCATCACCACTCACCAACTAGACAAGTGGACAGATATTTTCGGAGTATGGTCATGCACACAGTTCTTAAGTCATCGTTGTTTGTGTCTTACAGTGCCAAAGAAACCTGGGGAAAAATACTGTAACTCGGCTTCCTGTTATGAAGGAAAAACTCATATAGCTTTCTTATGACTAAAAGGAGTTATAAATTTTGCCAGTCAGTAATTGTGGGTGGGCATATTGGCTCACCGTGATTGTACATTTGTCTTAGGATCTTGGACCCTTAGAATCTGTTAGCACCAGTTCAAGCTTTAATGCTGGTAGTTAAGCCCTTACAGCAGAGTTTTTGGACTCTGACTCTTCTGGCTTCTATTTCTGGGAAGCTGAGGTTGGGAAGCATTGTTTCCATTGGCCTATAAAGAAATCAGCACATCTGTTGAAATCATGAGTGGCTTTTGTTGAACTCTGCAGCACAAAAACTTGTAGCTGACCAGCTGTGCAAATTGCCAGTAGATTTCAGTGCAGTCAGAAAGCATTTGTTTGTTTCTATATGGGTATTATTTAGTTTTCAAAAAAAAAAACCCCAAACCAATCCAAACTTATAAGCAAAGTTTTAGTGAATTGATATGTCTGACTTCTCGTTCTGAAACTTTCGTATCTGGGCAGATACTCTATGTGAATCATGCATTGACTAATTTTGATGGCAGATGAAAATCATCTTGGAGAACAGCAAGTTGTGTAATTTGTAAAAATCTAACCAACATTCATAGAAACATAGTTAGAATCAGTAGTGAACTCAGTGCCTGCAAAGTTTAATAACTGTCGTTAAGGGAAAGAGCAGAGTAAGTATAGCTATCAGTCTCTGTTAATAGATTTTGGCAGAATAGGAACTTGGAGATAATTTTAGCCTTTGAAATGATTCTCCTGTTAAATCTGCTACCCTTTGAATCAAAAAAGAGTGAATATTGTGTTTGTGAAAGATGCTGGACTGACAGCCCTGAGACGTGGAAGATCAGATAGAGAAATGCGAGGATCTCCTCTATAGCACTTCCTAGTGGTTTAGCGGTGGAGGCGCCTCCCTCTCCAGATCCATAGGAGGTCACTGCACCGCATTACGTCTCTGTTCATCACCTACCATAGGGAATTAGCAGGGTGACAGTCTACAGCTCAGGTTTGTAGCTCGGTCTATGGTCAGGGCTGAGCAATAAGTACAGTTAGGGAGCTCAGGCCCTTGGTCAGGGCGCGGCAGAAAGAGTCTATAGCTCTGGCCTGTGTTCAGGGGCTGAGCAACAAACATAGTTGAGGAGAGGGTGGGGGTATGTGGGGTGGATGGAGATGCAGGGGGAGGCAGAAGGCTTCAGGTGCATGAGGATGTGGGCGGCACAAGGATATATAGGGACATAATGGGAGTGCAGCATTATATGGAGGTGAATGGGGTGCAGGGCTGTGGCAGGTGAGGGACATAAGGGTGGCAGCTCTGGGAGATGGAGAGGATGGGTGGGAGAGCGCTGTAGGGATACAGGGCTGGGATGGGTAGGTATGGAGGGCAAGACAGGATGGCACGGGGAATGGATGCAGTGAGGGAGATGGGGAAGCAGGGTGGGGGATGAGATGGGGAAGGATGCAAGGCTGGGGGTTGGTGGGGGGTTGGGATGGGGAGGATGCAGTGAGGGAGATGGAGGTGCCGGGGAATGGGACGGGGAAGGATGCAATGAGGGGGATGAGGGTGCGCGGAAGAGCTGGAACAGGGAGGGATGCAATGACAGGGGGAAGGAGGTGCAGCCCCATTCCCAGCACTCTGAGACAGGGATACACATACCTCAGACTCCTGGGTGCTGGCGATGGGGTGACAGACTGCGGTTCACCGCAGGGCACGCGCGGCTGCTCAAGGAAAAGAGGGCTGAGCAACAGCGGGAGAGGCACGCTCCATGCGACCCCTCAACAGCTGCCCACTGAGCACTCATGAGTCGTGCTTGCGCTTGTTCCTCCCCTGCCCTGACCCAGCCAATGGGAGCTGCACCTGCAGATGGGGGGCAGGGCAGCACATGGACCCCCTGGTCACCCATATGGCTCAGAGCTGGACATGCCGGCTACTTCCCGATCCAGGGGCTGTGCAGCGCGACGGGTAGCAGGGAGCCTGCCAGCCCTGTTGCACGGCATGGCGGTGCCGCCATCCAGACAGTCAACGACCCAGTCAGAGGTGCTGATCAGAGCCACCATGATCCCTTCTTGACCAGGTGTTCCTACTCGGGAGCATGAAGGAGGCATCTGGCTCCTCCAGCGGCTGCAGCTCAACTGTCCCGCCCATCGATTTCTTGTGGGAGGGGTGAACCCAGCCTGGCTCCACCCACCAGGGCTCAGTGAGGCTTCCTGCCCCTCCAGGTCCGTGGGAGGCCACCTCACCTCATTCCGCTCTCTAATATGCTCCATCTTAATAGTGAGCTAAAAGCTAGTTTAAGTGACTTGTCAGTTCTATTCCAGTGCATTTTTGGAGATATCTGGCCAGGATGTTAATTTGTACCAGTTGTGATATGTCCATTTGTGATATGTGGGTACTTACTTTGAGTAAGTGAATGAGTTCATGAGTTACGAAAGAGAGCTAACTTCTGGCCACTATAAACCAGGCCTGGGTTTCAAACCATGATCTAGGGATGAAAGGCCATTTCCCATCACTAATCCTATGAGCCCTGTAGATTTCTAATGGCTGTGTCTTAGCAGCAGCCAGCTCTGCAGGGGTAAGTGCAATGATTGTAATTTCTTCAAATAGAAGTTATTTTTGATAATATAAAGCCAAGTATTTCCTGGTTTTTATTCTTATTTGTGTTCCTGAAAACTAAAAGATGTACAATACTTGCCTTAGGAAGATGTTAGAAGGCTTAGGCTGGACTTTCTAGAGCTTCTTGCTATACATGACTGGTATAATTGGACATTCCTGTTAAATGCATTTCAGATATTTAAAGATCTCTGAAGTAAATGCTACTACTCCTCCAAAATGTGCCTGTAGTATCCCATATGTTCATAAATAATCAGGATCTCAGTTTGTTGCATATCAGAAAAATGGTGGAGGAGGCCCCTAGTGTATCACCACCAATTCCTACAACACCCTGGGTTTTTTGTTTTTGGCAGATCTGTGCAAATCAAATACTCGTGTATATAGACGTGGTGTGATTCTCAAAGCCCTTTCATTCTTTTTCTCTCTTTCTGGGATTTTAGAAAATAAATTGTGGCAGATATGCAAACAGTTTACAGTGACTGAAGGAAATGGTTTTTTGAGCTAACTACCAGTCTGCATCTTTGTTGTTTGTTAATGGTGCTGCAGTACAATAAATTGCCTAAAGAGCTATTTGCTGGAGACAGATGGAAGGACATCCACCCTCAGGAAATTGCTGGTACGGACAGCTTTATTTCTATATAATAATGCTCATGGATGTTAATTTTGATGCTTTTTGCATGGTTAGTATGCCAGATTTAGATTTTCAAAGTGGTTCGTGAATTGCAAGAAAAGTGTTGAAAAATAAAAAAGTGTAAAATATACATTTTCATTATGTGGCTAAACAGGTTAGCTTCCATTGTGAGAGAACATCTTGTGGTATTCTTGGTCTCATGTAGAGAACCTTTTGGGTGGCATTATGCTGATCATGATGAGAGCATGAAGGAGAATCCTGCATCAACTTGTTTTTGGAAATGAAGGATGGTCAAGGCTGCACTGAGAATTACCATCCTCAGAGTCTGAGAACTGGTTCTGCTGGAACTAATTTGTGCGCATGATAAACATACCTTCTTAGATGAACAGGATCTTTGCCTGCCTCATAACTCAGCTGCTTTCCTTTCCAACTCCTCCATCCTTCCAAAATAATAATTTGAGCCTTTCTCATAACAGAATCGCAGCTGTACTACTTCGCTGGGGCAAAGGAGAGGAGTATTTTTTGCAGTTTCCCCCCTCTACTTTCCACCTAATATTTCTGTTGTGCTATGTGAATTTCCTGCACTGCCACCAAGGGAGTGAGACTTCAGATACCTCTTCCTGGCCCAGGTCTCTTGCAGCATAGGGAAAAATACTGTTAAAGGGCATTGGGTGGTTTTAATTGTTGTGTTTTACAGAAAAGACCTTGTGCATCCAGGGCCAAGCAGTTAATCTAGTAATATTGCTTCAGAAGACAGATTATTCATCTAAATGAATTAGCATTTACTTAAGGTCTGTAGTTCCAAGGTTTAAATTAGATATGTCATTGGGGAGGATGACGCACGTGACAGTATGTTTCTACTACTACTCAGCATCTTAGAATGAGGTCAGTGGTAATCCACCAGAGCAAAGTGGGTCTGTTTGGTATTTATTTTCAGGATGACATCAGCATAGTTCTTTTGGAAAATTCAAGAGATGTGTTAAAAAGAGAAATTAAAAATAGTGACTGGATGCAGGGGCAATAGCAATAAAGATATTTCTTAGGGCAAGGAAAATAATTCCCCAAGACTGTAGTATGTTGCTTGAAACCAAATACAACAATCAATTAAGCTATTTCCTGAGCACAATAAATGTTACCTTTTGTTGCCCTTTGGAGTCTGTCAGTATTAGTTGAATTAATTATCAGAACTGATATTTCAAGTACTATAAGCAAAGTTTTCCTTCCACCCTCCTTCTTTCATCCATGGCCAATCCTAATCCTCAATTGCAACACTTTTTTAGAAACCAGCATTATGTATGTTGACTCTCCAGTGGGATTTGAAAATTAGAGATAGCAGGAGGTTATATACTATGTTTATAAAGAAAGATTTATCAATTACAGCTCAGTAAAACCTTTGATATCCCAACCATGAATAGGATTCGCCCTAATAAGTTATAAAAAGAAATGGAGGAACTCTTCTGTCCCCTAAGACACAGGAATAATTTCAAGGAAGCCAGAAAGCCAAGGAATCCCAAATCTGTTACATGCCTCTGAAAATGAGAAGTCAGATTTCTGTTTTAGTAGAAATGTGTATAAGGAGGTTCTTCTGTTGATCAATGTTTTGAACAAAATATTGAAGAAAACAGTGGTCAAATCATACTTCTTTAGGCTTTTTCTACCTTGATAGTCTGCTCTGACCAAGATGACTCTTGACAGTTAAATGAGTGATTTCAAATCTTGTGCAGATACGTTCCATTTCGCTGTCAAAATACCAGATACTCAGCTTGAAGCTCCCTTCCCACCCTCCCCCCACAGCAATTAGTGCTACTGTATATACTCAGATACCAGGGAAAGGTTTCTGATTAATACCCACCCTTATGGAAAATATCTTCAGAGTTGTGTAGCAAATGACACATCGTTTCTGTAGACTTTTTAAACCAACCTATATTATTATACAACAATAATACCATTTTCTATTGACTCTTAGAGTAATTTACGTTGATCACAACTGACCGTACCCCTGCTGAATTTTATAGGACTTTATCATAAGGGTAGATAAAAAGGAATCAGTTAGTTGTCATAGTGACTACCCCATTGGATGGCTGCTGACTTTTCTGCTGATGTTCTTGCTTTTTAGAATTAGTATTATGAAGGTGCTGATGTCAACGCATTTGTCTTTTTTCTTGTGGAGAAAATAAACCATTTACTTTTGCTGCTGTGAATTAAAATAGAAAGTTTAGAGAAGTTCTCAAAAGCAGCCTGTGTTACAGTAATGAATCCTTTAGATACACGTCTAGGTAAGGTTGCGTATTAAATCTTCAAACAAGTATGGAATTACAGAAAAAGGATCAAGTACCTGGAAATACATATCAAACTGGATCTTTCAGAACATACTCAGTGGGGATTTCTCTCCTCTTCTGCCCCCATTCCACATGTGGGAACTCATATTGACTTCAGTGGGGAGGTTCTGCTTGAATATAGAAAAGAAACAGAGCTCCAAGTGGACTAGAACCAATGTCACCTACCAATCCAGTTTTGAGATGGAGCACATGGTAATGTTTGATATGAGATATCGAGACTTTAGTATCCGTCCTGCTGTTTCTCAGGACATAGTTTTTGATTTGTAGTGTGAGTGTGACAATCCAGTTTCAGATTGTATTGCAACTAGGACAGCCCTGAAAGTTGTTCACTCTTCTTATCTTGATGATACTGACTTGATTCAATATTACAGTTTATTTGCATGACTTCTAGGGTATTGCTTATCAGTGTGTCAGCAGGCTGTCTACATTTTAATAAAGTTCCTTCCTATCATAATCTGGGTAAAAGGAGATCTACAGCTCTGAGTTGATTGAGCTGAGTTGTAATTCAGAAATGGTTCCGGCTATTATAACATTAGGGCTGTTCTGCAGGTGGTAATTGTGGTAAGTAGAGGAAATGATGATTTCATTCAAGTAGACTGAGTCAATTTATGAAATGGTATATGTTGGACGTGGCAGGGCAAGATTACCCTTGGGGAGGCATATACTATCGTGTTACTTTATTTTTGTGTGTATATTAGAATGTAAATGTGTTCTGGCATTGATGGGTATCTACTAAATGTGCAGTGGTTCCAATGTGCCTACTTTTGAGGCCTGTGGCAAAATTCCAGTTTTGGGAAGTGGTGTAATATCCATTGCCTTAATGGGCGCATGAACATAAATCCAACTGAGGTTGAAAGGAAATTGGTACCCTGTTAGTGTCCCCAAAGTGAGTTTCAAACAAGTAATTGAGAAGCAATGTGGTGTTATGGATAGGATAAGGCATTGGACTGGAAGTCAGGAGGCCTAGATTTTATTCCCACTGACTGTGAAACTTTGACGTCACTTCAGTTTCTTGTTCCTTCCAACCTTTTGGTTATATGGCCTATTTAGACAATCAGCTCTTAGGAACATGCATGTGTGTGTTTCAGTGTTTATACATGTGATGCTTAGCACAATTGGCTTCTGATCTTTGTTATGGCCTATAGATGCAAATACAAAAAAAAAAATTAAAAAAAATAAGAAGCAAATATCTAAGATACTTTGTTTATGAACACATGTTCTAGTAAAACAAATCAAGCTTTCTTATAACATTTCAGAAGTAAGCTAGACTTTTCAACAAAGTCCCTCATTAGAGTTTATGATCTAAAACTTCAATTGCTGTTTTTATAATGCAAATTTCCCAAGCAATTCACATTATATGTACAACTATCCTATATGGAGTTATTTTTCAGGCTACAGAGAAAAGTTAGGACTTCTGATTTAGCAATCAGAGGAGTTTGACAGGTATACAGTTAGCAAAGTATTTCTCCAGTGGCTGTTTCCTGTGGAATGTTAAGTTTTCCCCTATTGTCAATGAATTGTGGATCTTCTATGTTGGATTTAAATGTATATGCCAGAAGAACCTCTGTAATCCTGGTGGTTGTTTTTTTTCTTCTCCCCAAGCTCCTAGGAATACATCTGGCAATCCTGCATATAGAAAATAAATGAGTATATTAACCTCAGCCCCCAAAAAGAATCTGAAAATTGATAAAAAAAAAAAATACTGCAGCTTTTTGTTAATATTTTTCAAATAAAAATCTCTAGCTAAGTCTACTGTCTAGTGTGTGTAGATTTTAATATAGAAAATGCAAATGGTAGATAATGAGTGAGTTAATCGTTATTTATGGTATGATATGAACATAAAAATACTGGGGATGATTAATTTTTGTGACATTGAAAATCCATTAATTGAAATATTTTCTATAAAATTAAATGTGTAATCATTTTGTAAATTGTTGAAATAATGTAAAACAATGAAACAAACATGGTTATTCAGTCTTCCTTATCTACTACAGTTTTGGTGGAAGGCATTCTTCAGAGCAGTGCATAACCATGTAATACAGCAATGAGGGCCCTCAATGGAGGCTAATCCTTACGTTTGCTTGATGGCTCATGTCATTTTGAAACCTCCCTATATTCTATATGGTATTCTTAGGAATTTTTCTGCTTTAAACTGTTGGTCACAGAGGGTTGTTAGACTGGGCTAACATTGTTGGTGGAATTTTTGCTTCCCTGAGCCTACCCCCTCCCTCCCAAACAAGAAAATAATTAACTCTATTATAACAAAGTTGAGTACTTCCTGCTCTTCATGTGTACCATTGTCTGTTGGTCAGAAGTACATTTACTGCATCATAATCAAAATATTAATGGCTAATTATTTAAAACAGTTAACAAAATTAACGGCTATTTAAAAAGCAATAGAAATTGGAAAGCTATAATTTATTTCAGGCTTTCAAGGAATACAAGTGATCAATGTAAGTACATTCATTTTTTATAAAGTGTCCTGCTAACACAAATAAGACCTGAAATGAGCATGTAATACCAACAGAAGCTTTCTTTCATTATCCCAGTTATGCTTAGCATATACAAACTGCGCATAATTATGATATCAAGGGACAGATAAATGTTAGATGCCAACATATCATGAGGTAGCTTACAAATTTCACTAACCTGAAAAGTGACCCTGATGTAATAATTTTGTGGTGTGACCTTGTGGATCATCATTAGAATTTCCTACTGTTAAAATAGACTCAATTTTATCATCCCTGCTATATGTATATGAAGTAATGGTTGAATAGTCATTGGATAAAATTTGATTTTTCCTTTAGAGGCATGTCATAAAAACATTAATTCGTTTTTATAAGTGTAACACACAAACCTAAAAATGTGCTTATGTTGCCTAATAGTATAAAAACAAATCCAGGATATTTATTTGGAGATGAATGATGGATATACTTGAAATTTTAAATGTGTAACACGCTTACGGAATTAAACAATTTCCTGTATGTACACAGGTGGTAGTGCACAGAAGGGTAAAGGACTCCTGAAAGAGAAGAGTATGATATGCTTGGCCAGTGTACTGAATCTATAATTAAATACATCTAATTATGAAAAAATGCTAAAGAGCAATTGGGTCATTAAGTGCAAAGGTCAGGCTAGGACAGGTGTGTCCATTAGGACAGATGAAATGTTGTCACTCCAGATTTCAGGATAGGTGTCCTGAAGGCCCACGTACTGAGAAGTACCCACTTACCTGGCCAGCATTTTGAACCTGTTCATGTTGTGGTTTGTGGAAAAAAAAAACCTCACATGGAGAATTCACTTGTTCAGAAACTAGTAATGGTGTTTTTGAAAATGATTTTGTGTGATTATATTTTTAAACAAAGCGGAAAAGATTGCTGTACTCAACACCAGTGTGCTAGTTCTAATTGTTAGATTCAGAAAGAGAGAAAGAAGAGGCTGATGGGTATAGTGAGCAATAGCTTCACTGCCATGGTTGGAGTGGTTTAATTGGTGAAATAATTGCCTTATTTGAGCTATTGAGTCAGTATCCTAAATAATTGGATAAAATAATTTAGATTGCCAAACAGAAGAATGAAAATTGGCTAGCATTAATGTAGGACTTTTTTTCCAGGCATTTTCTTAGGTCACTAAATAGCTTTCCTTGTTTCAGGTATTTTACTGTGAGCAAGGACATTCTTCTTTTAATAGGCATATACTTCCTAGAATGAGATGTCAATGGTAAGCTTTGAAAACACACAGGTATAATTTTTACAAAACAAAAACTTGTTTTAAGAAAATTTAATAGCAAATGAATGGAGTATGTACCACAACAGTATAAATGTAAAGTTTAACAAGGTATAGCATATGCTTTAAAATAAAATAGAGTCCATCAAATGGTAAAATAGAATAGCTAATTTGGTATGTGATTTTCCCCTATTATATTATAGGTATATTTACTAGCTATTGAGGTACTTGCAGTGCTAGAAATAAAATTCCAGAAAGTAAGGTAGATTCTGAAAAAGTCTTGTATATGCTTGAGATTTCTTTCTTCTGACTTATAAAGATACAGAATGAAACAAAGCAGGCTGGGCTCAATGACTAAACTCTGATAGCTTTTGTTTCTGCAGGTAGGATAGATCAAAATTCATCATGCAAATCCTGCTTAAATACTGTCACACTGTGACTTTAAAGCACAGCACAGACATTTATTTGTGCCAGTGATAGGAAAGTCAGTGAGTTGCATGGTTAAGTACTGTGAACTTAAGACGATAAAGCTCGAAATTGCCATAAATTAGGAGATACAGACTTTGTTTCACAAGGAAAATAAGAGGCTTAAATTAGCGGCATCATTTTCCATTAATTGTTGATGGGTAACTTTTCTTCTAAAAAGTGCACAGTTGAATGACGTAAACCAAATAAGAGTCATAATTAAAACCATTATGAAATACACTGTAAAGAAACCTCTGAATATTAGGCAGATGGGAATAAATCAAGGCAATCTAAGTGAGAGGGGGGAAGAAACTAAGATAAGAAGATGCCAGCAATGGCTATATGATGATTAAATAAATATTATTGATGAGTTCTTAAAAAGTAGAAAAAAACAGATAAAATGAAAGTGTGTGTGGGTTCTTGATCAAAGGGCCTACAGTGCAGCAGAAGTTCAATTGCCTGCTGACTTGAGGTGTGATGATGGGATCCCTAATAGGGTACCCAGACAACATGTGTCAAAAATCAGTGGGAGGTAATAGGAGCCCATATAAGAAAAAGACCCCAAAATCGGGACTGTCCCTATAAGATCGGGACGTCTGGTCACCCTAATCCCTACAAATGTGGTTAGTGAACAGCAGATATTTGTCATTAGTATACAGCATTTCTTGTCTAAGGTCTGTGGTCAAAGTGGATGGCACATTGCATTATGAGATTTCTCTTCCCTTCTTTAGAAGCCTCTCATACTACCCTTTTTCATGATGGGGTACAGAATTATATGGTTGGATCGTGGGTTCAGTCATCTGTGGTATTTCTTATTTTTGCTATTTTCTTGTGACACATCAACTTGCGGCATCTTAATTTCTATCTGCAAAGATAAAATAAATGTATCTGAGTTCTCTCTGTGTGTCTTTAGAGAGAATGTCATGGCACGTTGGGGGAACTTTGAATAACAGATCAAATATTGTAGTAAAATTGGTCCTTTGGACTGTCAATTTGTGAACCAGAAAATTTCCCTCTTAGATGTGTCTAAAGAGCACACTTTTAATAGTTTCAATTTAAGAATAAAATGCTTGGCTTCTCTTTTGCTATTGGTGCGCTCAGGCAAGAGTAACTGTTACTTTTACTATGGTATATCATTGTTTAAAAGGCAGCTCTTTAGGACAAGTGGCTTGGCTGAGAGAGTTTTCACTTCTGGTTGTGGGTCAATAATAAAAGGGTACAAAGGTTTGCAGCCCCCCCCCATTGCGGAACTTACGAGACTGTGGTGTTGCAGAGGAGTGTCTAGGGGAAAGGTGCTATGATTGACAGTCTGGTGATATAACACATAGTTTCAGTATGACTTGGTAACTGAAGCTGGGAGGGCAAGCAGTGGGAGAATTCCAGCTATGTCATGGGAAATGGCCACGGCCAGCATTCTGATTAGCAGCAGAGTGCAAATCCTCTGGGTCATTGCCAGGGTTCAGGAGGGCAAAACACTGCTGCGACGTCAAATTGTTGCCATATTTCATTTGTTAAAAAAGAATGGACTGTTTGATTACTACCTATTGATGTTAGACATGCCATCGTTACAGTGCTGCTAACATGCACACACCAAAACCGCTGGGAGAAAAAAGAGGGTGAGAAAAGTATAAAATGAGTACTTATAGCCTCAAGGAAATACATCAAAAAATTAATTACTAATCAACTTGTCTTTTGTGGGGTCTGAACTTGTCCTTCCTGGTTATCATTGATCTTTTTTCTCTTACAAAATCCACATGCTATAGTAGTAACATTAACTTCTCTGTGAATCCTTAGGTAAAGATTTGACTTAATGTACTCAAAAATAGGGAGAAGCATTTCAAGAATATTTTCTTATGAATATAACTAGAATAATCTACCAATAACTATACTGTAAAAGCTAAATTAAAAGTTGTATCCAAACTAAACAGACTGTTGTTTTAAGTCACTTTGTATAACTAAATTATGCTAATAATCACTAGTGTACACACTAGGCTAAATTAGTGAAGGTTTAGTTTTAGGAAATTATGATTTATAATTGGATTTGAATACAAACTCCCACAATCTCTGGAGAGAGGTTGTTTATATACAGTAGAGTTGTTCTGAATAGTATGTGTGTGGATTTATCCCAGAATAAGAGTGTCTTTTTCCTGTTTAAGCTAACCAAGAACAGGAACATTTATTCTGGGATAAGTGTCCCCACACATGGCGTTATTCAGTAAGGAATAGTTATTCAGGAATAACTTCTTGTGGAGTCATTTAGGAATAGCTATTTTCCTTTCAATTCAAGCTCTACCTTAATCTGAATTAACTTTCAAGTGTAGACAAACCCTTAGGATTATTGTTTAGATGTATGTCTACTATAAACAGATGGATGGTTTTCCCTCCTTCCAATTGTTTTCCAAAACTATTCAAAATAAAAAAGCAGTGAAAGCTTTCCCCACTCTTCTTCGATAACACAACTTAAATTAAAAATGTAGTTTTTGTAGAAATGGTAATTTTAGTAGGCAAGTTTGTATGATTTTCTTTGTTGTATACTAGAATCCTATTTGGTATGTTTACTGGTTTTGTTAAGATTTGTTTAAAACGACCCTGACAATATTTTCATTCAGCCATTGAAAGTATGTGGAGTTCATTTTTAATCTGGGTGTAAAATGAACTGTAGCTGCTATGGGTTATAGTCTCTGGGTATCTAGTGAAGAACTTAAGCCTAACTCCTATTGACATAATGGAAATTAACCTGCATGCAGGATGCCTTTCTATGTATATGGAGTAAATGGAGTAAGTGAATGAAAGGTTTATACAAGCTCCTAAAGTGGATCCAATACAGGTGAAGGGTGGAGTTTCTTTTTACGTGTTATTTTGGACCTATTGAAATGAGAGGTGGGTTGGCATAATGAAGGATCCCCCACCCTTTCAGGATACCATGGGGGTAGTTTTGTTTGATGTGGAAGTAGAATACAGTTGCCTGATGTGATAGGGTTCACTCGCCTCTTGTGAGCACTCTTGAGCAGGTATGCACGTGCCTGCTCTTCTTTTTCAGGTTGATCTTTGGCAGCTCAGCCCTCCAGCAGAGTCACATGCAGTCCATATGTTAAACAACAAACCCGTTCAGGGTATAAGTCCACCAGGACCTATCACATTACCTCAGTTGGTCTCTTCCGGCAGCCCTCTCTGGGTTCAGTCTCAAATTGTTCCTCCGCCCCTTCTAGGCTAGCTCTCAAATGATTCCTGCTGTGGAATGGACCAGTGCCCCAAGGGCTTCCTGCCTGAAGACTCCTCACCAGTTTCCCCAGCTGAGTTACTCTTCTAGGCCATCATTCTCTTCTCTGGGCTACTCCCTTTCTTGGGACTTAAGTCATTTCCTCCGTGGTTTATGGGGGGGACCTGCTCCCCCCCCCCTTTGGATCCTGACCCAGGAATCCTACAAATAGCAGCCACCTACTGTGTCCCTCTTGACTCTGTGTTGCTGCCCCTTTGGAATATTTCTTTTCTCTTCAAACTTGTGATTCTCTTTATATGCACCTGGACATAATCACCTGAGCCAAAGACTCCCCGTCAGCAGAGGTGAATAGGGTCACAGTTAAACTACACATTTAAAAATATCAGGCTTTGTGCTGCCATTGGATGGCTCTTAAATTAGGTTAATCAGCAAATTAGGGGTTTGCAGCAACATAGTGATCCCCTGTCAAGTACAACTGGATAGATATTTTCACATTCCCACTCTCACTACTATAGTCACGGTTTTGCAGCACTGTCTATGCAGTACAGAAGTTTTGGAGGTTACTGAGAAGTGACTATTTCTTCATTTGACTGACTGCAGACTGGGTCACAGTGGTTTTACATATGAGGTCAAAAAACCCACATGGTAAGTTGTGGGGGAATTCTAGGAGTGAAATGGTAAGGGGGCCCAGTTAGATCTGTTGCCCGCATTGTGTAATTCAGAAGAGACTTTAATGGTAATGCGTCCTTAATGCCTTCTGAAAAAAATTAAGAAAATTCTCTTTATTTATTTAGCTCCTACCAGTCACTATGACTTACTTTCAGCTGGTGGGATTCTTTGTTTAACACTGATAAAACTGTCAACTGATCTTTTTGCTTGTAGGTATGCTTGCACATTTTTTTCATTGCTCCCTGTGTGAAAATGGATGAGATTGGTAATGTAGAGAATACAGTATTCCTGAAGAAGTGAGCCTAAATATCACTTCCATTTTTGCTTGATGATAAATACAGCTACAGATATTTGACTTACAGAAAAAGCCCCTAAGATTTAACTGTACATACTTGCTTTTAGCTCAGTATTTGTGGAAATAGTCTTAGTCTATGTAGTAGCATCTGTACTTGTTATTCCATTAAAAACTTAATCTTTTTTCACAAATAATATTAGGTTTCTCAAACTTTTATCTAAATGATCCTCCAAATCCTGTATGTCTGTTGTGTTCTTTCCGATAAGACATCCAGAATTGCTTGTAGTATTTCACATGTGACTCGGCTCATAACACAATGCTTAGAATAATTTCTTCTGATTTCTGTTCAATGTCTGTTAATGACCCCCAGCATTTTGTTTGCCAAAACACTCACTGTAATGCTTCATAGAATTACAGAATCATAGAATATTAGGGTTGGAAGAGACCTCAGGAGGTCATCTAGTCCAATCCACTGTTCAAAGCAGGACCAACACCAACTAAATCATCCCAACCAGGGCTTTGTCAAGCCGGCCCTTAAAAATGTCTAAGGATGGAGATTCCACCACCTCCCTAGATAACCCATTCCAATGCTTCACCACCCTCCTATTGAAATAATGTTTCCTAATATCCAACTAAATCTCCCCCACTGCAACTTGAGAACATTGCTCCTTGTTCTGCCGTCCACCCCCACTGAGAACAGCCTATCTTCATCCTCTTTGGACCTCGCCTTCAGGTAGCTGAAGGCTCCTATCAAATCCCACCCCCCACTCTTCTCTTCTGCAAACTAAGTAACCCCAGTTCCCTCAACCTCTCCTCATAAGTTATGTGCTCCAGCCACCTGATCATTTTTGTTGCCCTCCGCTGGACTCTTTCCAATTTTTCCACATCCTTCTTGTAGTGTGGGGCCCAAAACTGGACACAGTACTCCAGATGAGGCCTCACCAATGCCGAACAGAGGGGAATGATCATGTACCCTCGATCTGCTGGCAGTGCCCCTACTTATACAGCCCAAAATGCCGTTAGCCTTCTTGGCAACAAGGGCATTCTATTGACTCATATCCAGCTTCTCATCCACTGTAACCTCTTGGTCTTTTTCTGCAGGACTGCTGCCTAGCCACTTGCTCCCTCGTCTGTAGCAATGTCTGGGATTCTTCTTTTCTAAGTGCAGCACCCTGCACTTGTCCTTGCTGAACCTCATCGGATTTTTTTTGGCCCAGTCCTCTCACCAATTTGACCACATCCCTTCTGTAGTGGAGAGACCAAATCTGGACACAGTACTCCAGGTGTGGCCTCACTAGTGCTGAATAGTCAGGAATAATCACTTCTCTTGATTTGCTGGCAATGCTCTTACTGTGTTATATATGCCATTGGCCTTCTTGGCAGCAAGTGCACACTGCTGACTCATATCCAGCTTCTCATCCACTGTAATTCCCAGGTCCTTTTCTGCAGGATATGGGGATTGTCATTTGTTTAATTGTTCAACAACTAAAGATTTACATGCAGCAGAAAGTATTATACTTGAGAAAATGATTTAAGTGCTTACGTGGTGATGTTACTAATACATTTCTGTTAGTTAAAACACAAACACTAATAGCATATAAAAAGCAGTTTGGGGGAGCTTCTGTATTGATCTTCATTTGGTATCATTGCATGATCAATGGCTGAAATAACTAGCCCCGTTTAGCCTGAGTAGGAACAGGATGTAGGTTTCATACACATTGCCCTCATTACACATCCACAGCAAGTACATGTTTCCTAAATTAGACCCATTTTATAACTGGGAGAGATTGTGTGATAACACCAGCCCAAGAAACCAAGGTACTGAACAGTGCCATGCAATTTGTGTGTTTATGGTGTGGGTGGTGAAAGAAAGGGACAGTAAGTAAAGGGAATTATGATTAGAACAGTTTTTAGACTTTTTGGATCTGAGCAATGCCCCTTCCTGTGGACTGGTGCCTTATGAGATCATAGATATTGGAGAAGAATCCTGGAAATCCTAAAGAATGGATGGAGTATGTAGGAGCAAAATGCCGGTGTGGAAATAGATAAAGTGCATACGGCTGGAGTTAAGTGGATGGTCACTAAGGTGCTTGGTTAGTATACTGATGACCATATCACCAAAAAAATCAGTCAGTAGGTAGACAGGAGTTAGAGGGCAGTCTCTGGAGCTGCGGAATAATTTGAGGGAGGGTCTACTAGTAGGAGCACGATAGACTCTAGGGATGGAGTGGAAATGGGGCCAGATAGCAGATGTATTCATGTAGCTCACAGCCAATCAATTTTAAGAATCTGATTTGTATGGCTGAACTTCTCTAGAAATAGCTTCTTAATTAAGGAATCATCTCATTCCTTTTGTTATCTAAGGTAACATTTCCGTTATGAAATACAACACACAGTCTGTGAAAATGTTTGAAGATAGGTTGCTATTGTTTTACAAAACAAATCACAAGCCCCAAAGTCATACATTAATTTTCTAAACAATATAATGACTGGAATACAGAATTTCTCTGGAGTTGGCTTTAATTGTGTGGTTTTTGTGTGATATTGTATGTCAGAAATATTTTGATTTTAGACTGGAAAAAGGAGAGAAGAGGCCTTTAATAACTGAGTGAACTGCTCAATGTGAGAGAGCCTTGCAATATCTTTCTGTGCCTGCAAAAATTGGCACTTAGTCTGTCATCAACTCGGATAATAATTACAGAAAATGTACAGTGATTTGAAATTGTGCAGGGAATGTGGTAAGAAATCCAGGTCTGGTGAAGATCTTAATATAGGTAAGATATTTTTGTCCCTGTTCTGAACAATTCGAGTCTTAGCATAGCACTTGAAATTGAGTATGTGGGTAGGGAAGAGGAATAAAAAGTTATGTTATCAAGGAGATTAATGTTAGTGGTGAATGGTCAACTGCCTCGCACAACTCAGCTTGTAAACCACCAAAAATGGAATTCTGTTTCCTCTATCAAGTTGCAGCCCTGATTCAGTTTTTCCTTTATTAGTTTCCAGCCTTGAAACAGAGAACCTAATATCCCAATATTTATCAAATGAAGTGTCACAGTAAAAGGAGGAAAACAAGAGTTGGAAAACAATTATAGCAGTCTCTCGTCTAAAACCCAGGCAGGCAAGTAATGTGTTGCAAAAGCTCTGATCATATTTTCATGACAGCCATACTTGCATAGTTTTTGTTATTTGTTAGCTTTTAAAGTGAGTTAGGTTTTCAGAACCATGTGTCTTCGAATGAGGCTAGTGACGTTTAATTTCTGGAAATGCAGAGATCGATGTGTGCTCAAAGAAATATTAGGAATAAAAACACGAGTCTTTAAACAAATGAAATGGTAATAAAAAAAGAGAAAGAAAGAGAGATTGGGGAGGAAAGACTATATTTCACAGAGGGAGATTGGCTATAAAGTATACATTTAATGAAACTGCATGCTGGGCTCAGAGATGGATATATTGAAGACAGAAATAGTGTGCCACTTACAAACAAGAAAAATCTGCTTCTGTTTAAATACAAAGCCTTACTTCACTCTAGCTACCTTGCTGTAATTGTGGTTACTCTGTGTCATGCTTCTCAATCTGTCTTCTCAGCAGGAGAGTTCACAATGACTGTTAAAGACTCTCTATGGAAACCTTGCAGTTTTATGTGGTATAAGTATTCATTCCAAATATTCAGAACTTCTCTTCTGCATTTCTTGACACACACGTTGGTGGAAGATCTAATCTCACTTCACCTTGAACCTGCTAAAAACAAAGAATTTACCATCTGTAGCAGTAGCCACAAATTGTTGGAACTGTGATGTTCGTTGCAGGGAGGTACTGCTAGCATACAAACAGCATATGATCGCACAAAAGGCTGTATCCCATTGAAATCTTAGTCCAAATGGCCAACATGCTAACAGCTTCCTTCAGCCGTGATCCAAACATAAATCATCAAGGGGAATGGATTTCATTTGGCCCATTGTCCAAAACAGCAAGCAGAATCACTCATTTGTTCTCTATCAGATACCGTTTCCATCAGATTCTCACTTGGTTCTGATTTTATGCTCCCTGTTGGAGGATGTGGGAGTTGTTCAATATTATTGATATATTGCAGATAGTCTGGTGCCTCCATATTGTAGCAGGCCTGTTGGCTTCTGCTAGGGCTTGGTCTGTTAATGTTGTTGCAACCGTATGATGTGAGACAGAAGTCAAAGCTGCAATCCAGATTGCAGTCAGGGCGAAAGGGGTAGCCCAAGTGGAAGCTGGTGAGCTGAGCACTGTGGAGAACAGCACAGTAGCTGAGGCCCTCGGTGCCACAATGTGAGTCACTGGAGCTAGTTATGAGCTTGTTACTTTAAACGAAGCAGTGAGCTTCATCACTGGAGATAAAGCCCTGGGAGTGGATCCAGGCTTCCCACGGAGCTCAACATAAAAACAGTCCTCAAATACTCAAGAAAACAAATTTAGTCAATGAGTATTTTCAGCTGAACCACAGCCATTTATATTGACCTAAGAGTGGAAATTAAATAGTAATAGACTTAAATGTTGTTACAGAATTTGGTCTTGGGATAGCTTATATCTCTCCAGTGCTCCTTTGGGGTAAGGCAAGTGCCTTTTTTCTCAGACTTCCTTCTCTGATCGGTGGTTAGACTATGGTCTGGATTTCAGGATTAGGTATAAACCTCTTGCTGTTCCTTTTAGGGACTCTGTCCCCTTTCACGGAGGGGAGGTATTAAAATAGTCCAAAAGGAAATGGCGAAATACCTCCACAGCCTACGAAAAGAGCTGGCTCCCCTGTGTCTTATGCAGGACAGAGGCCAACAGGCTTTGGGAGGGAGGCCTACGTCCTTTTCCCTCATGTGTCCAAGCAACCAAGACTGAATCTCAGGATTCCGAAAATGCAAGTAAGGAAAAGTTGGTTCATCTGATTACTCAGAGGGCTCAGGTGGTTGGTACTCTCAAATAGTTTCCCCAGCAGATAGCCCATGTTTCTTTGGGCCATGGAGCTCTGTGCAGACATTCTGTCTGCTCCTCAATGCTTCCTAGTATAGTTCTGATTTTATGTTCCCTGTTGGAGGATGTGGGAGTTGTTCACTATTATTGACATATTGCAAATATATATCTTTTAAGGATGTGTCATTCTCCAGGATTGACAGGCCTACCTGCTGTGATGGTTTGAGGTTGATTGATTCTTGAGGAGCTCTTTAACTTCTTGACTGGGGCTCCGAACAGCCCTGCCACACAGCCCATCTGGCAATGAAGCTCTTGGAGGCTTGCTATATACTGAGCTTGCTGGCACATAAGACCCAGCTGAGAACTGGGGGTCTTAGTAATGCTGCTGAAGTTGAAGGTAAAGGATCTAATATCTCATGGCAAAAATCCTTCCTCGCCGATTGAAACAAAGTACAGGATTCAGACAGACATGCTATAGAGGAGGAGGGGGAGAGACCCTGCTATCTTTCTTGTAAAAAAATGTAGGCCCAAACCAAAATCCTGGATCTACATGCCTCTGAAATTTGCCTCTTGGTCCTTTTGTGAATTAAAACCTGGGTGCAGATTTTGGGCAGATTTTGGAGAAGCTTTCCATATCACTTTCAGATGGCTAAATAGTATTATTTTTATTATGTGTTTAATTAAAAAGAATACATAATCATGAGTGTCTAAACTTAATGTATTTTAAATGGTTGTACATTAAAAATCAATTTAAAAGATAATTTTATTTTTGATTAACTGTTGTGTAATTTTTAACTTCCAAATGGCAAGATATTAAAACCGTTGATAGGCAAACTTGGCCAGTTCCTCTTCTTGCCTGTCCTGCAACCTGTCCTGCAACCTGTATGCAGGCTAACTCTTGACTCTATGTGGGGACCTGGTAAGATTTCCAAGTTAAATGTCAGTCAGACACAGGCCAACTTGTTGAATCAAGTGTGTGGGTGTTCTCTACTGCTTCCTCCATATGCTTTCCCTAGCTTAATGATGTTGTTTAACTCCGCCATGATATTTGATTGACTCAGAGTTTAGTCCAGACTGGAACTTAGAGCATTAGCTGACTGGAGATCTAGCTATGTAAGGAAGAGTTAATATTGATAGGCCTTCAGGCAAAATAAAGAAAATGGTTGTGGTAGTATCTCATCATTTGATTGGGAAAATTTGCTCATAGTATAGTAGGTGGAGGCCAAGTGACAACAAAAATCGTGAATCCTTGCAGACCTGTTAAAATACTCACTTTTCTCTAGCTCTTTCATGTCTTTAGCTGACCCATTGGCAGATAAGATTCCCACCCTTCCTCTACTTAGTGACATGTGTAAGTTGTATGTTACATTTACATCTATATAAGATACATTTGAAAGCACCCTTTTATCCTCTTCCCTTTTGTTAAGGTATGAGGAAAGAGATCGTGTACATTAAGTAACATGGAATATATGATGCTGTGCCATGGCTATACAGGTTTTAATGTCATGCCTGTTTACCAGTTTCATCTTATTTGAAATTCAGTATCTTTTGTTAACAAATGAATGCATGAAATAACTTCTGTCCAAGACAATTGTACATTGATACTAACTAGTTTTTTTTAAGACTGCGAAATTTCCTGAAACTTAAATCGGACATATTTGTCAAACTCATTGAAAACAAATAGAACCTCAGAGACAGCAGTTGATATGTTAATATTAAGTTAGTGGAAATAAGCAGTTAGAGCACTCTTGATCTCTTTTTATTACATCTCCCAGGGAAGCTGAAAATTTGCTATAAAGATGGGGGAGGAGATACCTGTTTTTAAAAACAAAGAACTGAAAATCTATTAAAATTAGTGTATTTGCCTGCCTGAAATTATTTTAAAAAGTGATGCTAAATTTAATCTTAATCTTTTTTTTGGGGAAAAAAAAACCGGTGATCATTGTGCAGCAAAATGTAAACTGCATTGATGAGATGTCTTTAGCATGCACTCAGGAATGAGACACTGTACAGCCAGGTCTAGTGAAATGAACCATAAACTTAATAAATCAATAGAAGTAACTACCAATAAGAATTAGTCCAGTGTAGATTCAAATTACTTGACCCTTCCAGTGTGAAAAGTCTCAATCACAAAACTGGGGAGGCTGTACAGACACCCTACATCATCTGAATAGATAGTAGGCTCTGCAGTCTAATTTCCATTCCTCCCTTTTTTTGTAGAAGTGTTAAGGCACAGATGAGCGGCACTTCTGTCTGTGCCAGATCTGAGAGACCCACACTCCCACCCTGCGTCCCTTAGCCCCATTGTTGATTTGTCTGTTATTTTGCAAATTGGACTTGTGCTCGAATTCTCAGCACAAATGTTGAAACAAAAACATAACGTGCATAATAACCAGCTCTCCTGGTTGCTGGAAGGAAGTTTTAAAACCCCCCAAACAAACACACAAAAACAACAATCCACGCAGCATACATCACTATTGTCGTGTGGTGAAAATGTTTTCATAGTACCATAAAGTGATTGGCAAAAACCCACAGATGTGTAGGGAAACCATCAATGTGGAGATAGGAGAAAAATGGCAGTCAGGATAGAAAAGCAAGGAAATAACCGTCAGTGGGGTGTGAGTGGAGAGAAGCAGCCAACCAGGAGCCCTGTCCTGGTTTTGAGTCAGAAGCAGGAAATGTGGGAGTTCTAAGGGGAGTATATGCACACTTAGAAATTCCATGTGGCCAGAAGCTCCACTCCCTGGAACCAAAAAAATGGTGGGCAATGAGGGAGGGATGCAGTCCCATTTCCCTGGGCTAGCTCTGTTCCCTGCCTAGTAGGGGTAGCAGTTATTGGAACAATGTTCTGATAAATCTACAAAAGTTATATGACTTTTCCAACTTACTAAGATCTTATGTCAGGTGTTGTAATAGTTACTAACTTTGTGATGGTTTAAGGGCAGTGATGTTTTAAGCTGCTTGTTCTAGAGAAAGTTGTGCTGTACATCTAGTTCAGAGGACCATTGCACCTGAAATTACTTTTGAAACAGGCTTGGATTTTGTGTGGGTACAGCATGAGAAACCTTTTTATACATTTCCCTCACAGTGTTCTCAACCATGTCAAAATGTAATATGTGTATTTGGAATAATGCCATTGAATGTCTCTCTTTATTTTCACATGGTGTCTTCTGTGCTGTTAACAAACTAGCCTTCCCTTTTTAGTCAGGAAGCCACTCTTTAGACTAGGGGTGGGCAAACTTTTTGGCCCGAGGGCCACATCCGGGTTGCGAAACTATATGGAAGCCCAGGTAGGGAAGGCTGTGCCTCTCCAAACAGCCTGGCCACTGTGACCTCCCACTTCTCACCTACCTCGGAACTCCTGACCAATCCAAACCCCTCTGCTCCCTGTCCCCTGACTGCTCTGACCCCTATCCACATGCCTCCCCCCCGATGGGACTCCCATGCCTATCCAACCGCCCCTTACCCCCTGACTGCCCCCTAGGACTCTCTGCCGGGTATCCAACCTGCCACATCCCCACTCCCAACCCCCTTACCGTGCCACTCAGTGCAGCAGGTGCTGACAGCCCCACTGCCCGGCAGGAGTGGCAGACCCGAGTGCTGTTGACGTAGCGAGCTGAGATTAGGGAGGGCGTGGGGAACGGGACAGGGGGCTGCAGCAGGGAAGGGGCTGGAGCTCAAGGGCTGGGCAGGACAGTCCAGCAGGCTGGATGTGGCTCGCAGGCCATAGTTTGTCCACCTCTGCTTTAGACCCACCAAGTTGTGTTCTCATTTAGAAAAAACAAATGGTTTTCAGAATTTTCTCACCATCTGTATAGGGAGTGTCATATGTTTATGGTATATTTTAAAAAGTGTTCCACTGTAGAGGCACACTTTTGCAAATCTGCTCCCCTTAAATGTTAAATTAGCTACCCCTTTGTCTACAAATCCATGGCTCCTAATTGCAAAACAGCTTCATTAAGGGGCAATTAATTTTGCAGCTTAGAGTGGAACGGTGATAATTATAACCTTAGAACAAAAGACTCTGATTAAACATAATCATTTGGTGTATAAAGACTGCACTCCTGTGGATTACAGTGAGCAGAATAGAAAGAACATGGGGTTTTACACAGACTGTTTCTTAGAAGCTATTGGTTTTCTCTTTCCTTCTCTTCTATAAAAGCGGCTGGCTCTGAAACCTTTTGACTTCATAAATGTCCATCCCTTAATAAAAGGGGAACAGTTATTTATTTGAAAGGTTTATGTGTTGCCAGTGCCCTTTATTTTTGTAAGTCCCAGACCCTGCTGTAGGGCAAGGTTGGTTTGTTCTTCTCCTGTGCATTGCAGAAATTTGTGGACAGTTAGGTTTTTTGATGGGATTGCTGCTTGTTACTCAAAAAGTGAAGTCTTGTTGCATTATTTTGACAATTAAAATGCCAAATGTCATATTTGTGTTTTTAAAGCCACAAAAGCTGTTAAAAAGGTGGTAGCTGTGTATATAATTTGAATACAGGAATTGATGTAGTTAAGAGAAATACCTGGAGGTGTTGGTACTTTTGACTAGTCTATCTGCAGGTAATAACTCTAATTATTTGTTTAATCTTATTGGTGGAGATATTTTCTGTTTCACAGGGCATTTGTAATTTAAAAAATCTCATCACTAAAATTCTGCAATTGTATATTTTGCAGAATGCTGCTGTATTTGTTGAGCTTAGAATGTACCAAGATTTTTGTTTGGAAAGCAGAAATATCAGTTCTTAGATTAAAATTTTGGTCTTATCAGAATTGTTACATTATCAAGATCAAATACAGATCATTGTCAAGGGGAGTTTTTGACATTTTAATGGCCAAAATCCATCACGGATCATTGGAGATCTTTTATTCTTGCTTCTTGTTACGAAGCTTAATATTACTTGAAACATTGAGGAACTTGTAAGGTTCCTTATGTAATTAGGAGAAATTTAGTATGATGCCCTCTAGCTCAATATTCCAAGTTCAAGTAGCTCTGGAGGTTCCACATCAATCAGGAGATTTGTTGGAGGTGACTTTGACCCTCAGGCTTTTAAGAGATTGCAGACCCTGAAGAGGTTGAACTTAATACCCCCTACATTAAAAGAAAGTGGCAGTGATTTATCTGAACCCAACTCAATAACACAGATATAACATTAAACATCAAATGACACATGAGATTTCAGTTACTTTAAAAAGTATTTCTGTCATAGAATATATATCTGTGCAAAGAACTGGCTTATACAGTTTCTGAAAATATCATTGGAGGCATGTTAATTATCAACAACAAGAATACATATGTTGTTATGGCCTGTGCTAACATGACTGTAAATGGTGGTGTTAAAAGAAAAAGAATGATGGTAGTTTAATGTGTATCTGATTTCAGGCCAGAAAATAATAGGGTATATGTGTGTAATTTAAGCAAATATAGTGGTTTATAGATGAGTTCTGCCATATGAGGCTCTATTTTGGCAGATATTCTCGCCATTGTAAATGGATTTATATAATACTATGTATAATTTGCTGTAATGTGCAAGTAAATCCATCTGGCAACCTTTTTTCCTGATTCTGTTTCTCTGTTCTTGTTTTCTGCAAGTGCAATAGGCTTTTGAATTTGTTGTCATGTTACCTTGTGGCCAGAAGTTCAGCAGTTGATATTTTCAGCTGTGCACACAACTCTCATTAATAAAATTGAGAGCTCTAAGCAAATCTTCAGAAGAGCTTAAATGAAAACTAGCTATTTCACTTTACTTAATGATATTAAACTTAATGTTGGTTGTCAGCATGTCTGTCACAGGATCTAACTACAGCATTTACCTAAACTTCTTGGTCATTGAGTGAGTATATTACTAAGTAAAAGGAATATTTCTACTAATTCGTTCCGAAAAAAATGATTTGTTTAATATTTTCAGGCAGATGATGGCTTTTGAGAATTTATTCATTATTTGAAATTTGTTGAATACTTCTCATAAGTGGTGCTTAGGTAGGGCTTGTGAGAAGAACCTCGGCAGTATTTGCAATATTGAATATAAACAGTGCTGGCTAGTTTTGAATTGTAGAATCAGGTTTGTGTTGAGAATTCTTTTCATTGACCAATTCATAACTCTTTTTTGCAAGCTTTCTCCAATACTAGTGTAGCTCTAGTTGCTTCCATGAATATTCCTGTGAGCATCATTGCTAGTTCTCTTTCACAGAAAGCAGTAACACCTAGAGCACTAAGGTAGTCAAAGGAAATTCATTAAATATTACCTTGCCATATGCACTCGTTATAATGTGAATTTGTATCATCCAAAGACCATGGAGCACCCATTCTGTTTAGTTCAAATCCTAAGGAAAAGTGCTATGTGAATGGACAATGAAAAATCAGAATTGAAGATCCACAACTAAATGAGAGGTCTGATTGGTGTAACCAAATAAATGGAGAAGCCAATTTCTAGTAAGCTAGTATCTGAATTCAACCTGTGCTTGAAACAAATTTAATTATTAGATACAGCTGTTTAATCCTAATGTTGTATGGTTGTCCTTCAGTTATGAACATATTGTAGTACCTATCTGTGAAACTGTTCCCATTTTTTTATTTTGTTTTTTAAACTACATTAAAGAAACATTTTTTTAAAAAAATCAGGGATTCATTGAACTATAAACATATTAAAGGGGTTGGTGTAAATTACTCGTTCTTTGAAAACATACTAAATTTCAGATTTTTCCCAGAAAGTTTGGGACTTGTTTTAATAAAATCTTTCCCATCTCTAGGTGCTGACTGACCTTTTCAACTAATGAAACACTGAAATATAGCATTGAATATTGGGCATTTGGATACAGGGAAGGACCCTGTCCTATGTCAGTTGGTTGCTAATAACATTTGTCTTTTGTTGAGTGAAAATTCCTGCTATTCATCACACAGGAAGGGACATTAATTCAAGTAATTTCTATGTGATAAACTATTGCCTGGCTGTTTGCTGAGTTAATGACACTATTTTCAATAACTGCCCCCTTCCTTTGATCAAAGGGATGTGTATGTATTCTTGTCAGGTTTGTGTCTTTGTTAAAGAACTACTTAGGAAACTTTAATTAAATGGATAAAATTATACAAGCCGCCTAGCCCCTTTCGACAGCTGCACCAGAGGTAGTTGCGGGGGAAGATGGAAATGATAAGGGCTTGCTTATGTGTGACTGTTAAATTATTGGGACCACTTTCCATCCTGATTGACTAGAGAGCTAATAATGTGTATTTACAAATGATTATTCTTAAATACTCATGTATTTAAGTGTTATTCGAACAGAAATGTACGAATTGACCTGCTTGAGCAGACGAGCAGTCATTCGCCTTTGGTACTCTGTTTTACAGTAGCCAGTAATAGATCCCTGGGAGAAATATGCAGGAAACCACACAATTGAGAATAACTTGCTTACAGGTCCAACCTTGGACTTGAAACTCAACTATTTAATATTCCCTATAAGTGTTTTTGTACTTTATTCAGTGTAACTATGGATGTTGTCATTCATAACAGCGACAATGTTTACACTGCTAGCTGCACAGACAACACCTACCGTGTTGACCATATGGCCTCGTTGGTCCCTTGTACTCCCCATCTCTCTGCATCTTACATTTTAAGATCTTAGATTATAAAATACTGTTGTCTCTTGTCTTATACTTAGATTGTAAGCTCTTTGGGGGCAAGGGCTGTCTTTTTTTCCCATATTTGAACAGCACCTAACACAATGGGGTCCTGGTCCTATGGTTTCCCAGGTGCTATGGTAATACAAATATTAACAATAAGTACCTAATAATTTATTAATCCCAGTAAGTATTAACCTGAATAATATCCAGTAGGAGGTTCTGCAAGTTAATTATAAGCTGTGTAAAATATATTAAATATGTCATTACATGTTTTAAATGAAAGAGCATGGGTAACAGGGAACGCTCAGTGTATTTGTCGTATAGAGAATATCTAGAGAAGCTTCCTTTAACAGGCCAAAGACCAGTTCAAATTCTCCATTATCTCTCTCTCAAAATTTGCTAAGTATCTTTACCCAGACCCCTTCTCACTGAACAAATACGGTCTGCAGTGGTGATTCTGTATCCTACTGTGGTTTAAAATGCTTAAGAAAAAGAGCAGGAGAACCAGTCCATTCTGACTTACTGTACTCGGCCTGGAGAGGCATAGAAGCTAAGCACGTGGTGGAGGGTGCTAGTTACTCATACTGAAAAGAACTAAACCCAGGAATTCAGTTCATTTTCCCTCATGCACCAAAGCTATGCTAAGATGAAGGAAACATTTGCATTTAGTCCTGTTAAAGCAGGTAATTGCATAGCTGATTTCCTTGTGAACTGGAAGATGGCTTTGGTTTCCCACTAGCAGTTTGTGTTGAAACCAAGTTCTGTGTGATGTCTGTACACATGCAAAGGCCACAAAAAGCTGTGGTCAGAGAATGAAAATGTTTGCTCAAATTCTAGATCCCTGAAGTCCTTCAAACCATTTACAATCTCTCCAAGTATAGCTGCAGAAGAGAGAATTCTGGGTGGGGAACAGTGTTCTGGGTAAGTGGCAAATGTCAGCATTTCCTATCCTGTGTACTAAAGCATCTGGCAGGGATAGCCAGTGTGGAAGAGGCAAGCTGGCAATATGGGCTACAGGAATATGGGCATACAACGAATGCTATTTTTCTAGTGTAAATGTACAAGTTGGGGGTAGGGGAAACCAGGGTACAAAATTTGGCCCTAAGTAAATGTCTTAGACTGCACTCCCACAAACTCAGTGATTCAAGCTTCTTTAGTGTCCTGTATGTTGTATGGTCCCACGTGGTCTTTCCTAGCATTGTTTTTTGGTTCGTTTGTATTGTGGTAGCACCTGGAGGCTCAAACCATTGTGGCAGATTCTGTACAAACACATGGTAAGTAAGAGAGTCCCTGCCCAGAACAGCTTTGTCTAAATAGATAAAATGAATTTAAAATGAGAGCAGAAATGAAGGCAGGGACAGATTAAGAGACTCGCCCAAGGTGTGACAGCAGGCCAGTGGCAGAGTCAGGAGTAGAGATTGTCACCTAACTGAAATTCCCATGCTTTATCCATGTTTGTTTCTTAGCAAATACTGTAGGTGTTACTTCATTGACTATCGTCTGCTAAGGCATTGAGCTGACACACTAAATCCAGCAAAAATAAAAGGAAAAAAAATTAGATTACCACATTAAAAGTTATGGCTTTCAAATAAATTAATTGTCTTGTGTGTAGAAGACATTTAATATTATTAAAATAAAAGAACAATCTCACTTGCTGCTCTCTGTTTTTCCAAGCTGAGAGAATTACAAAAAGGAAAAACAAGTACAGTGGAGCCCCGCTATAACGCGACAGATGGGATCCATAAAATCCCATCGCGCTAAATGCGGGGTTGCGTTATAGTGGGGCCCCACTCCCTGGCAGGCAGGGGGCTGTGCTTCTCTCCCAGCTGCCCAGCAGGGGAGAGAAACTGTGGCCCC
>ML677354.1:5959467-6036746 GCA_007922305.1 Dermatemys mawii
CAGGGGGCTCCCACAGCCCTGAGTCTCCTGGTCCCGGCAGGCGGGGAGCAGCGGCTTCCACAGGGAACTCCCCGGCTGCAGTCTGCAGCCCTGGAGTTCTCTGTCCTAGGCAGGCTGGGGCCGCAGCTTCTCTCCCCTGCTGGGCAGAGGGGAGAGAAGCCGCAGCCCCTCCCACCTGCAGTCCTGAGTTTTCTGTCCCTGGCAGGGGAGGCTGCAGCTTCTCTCCTTGCTGCCCAGCAGGGGAGAGAAGCCATGGCCCCCGCGCCTGCTGGGGACAGAGAACTCAGGACTTGGGAGCCACGGTATAACCGCACTATAACCGAACTCGCGTTATAGCGGGGCGCGTTATACCGGGGCTCCACTGTAGTATGCACTTTCTGGCTCTCAAGTGCTCACATAAAGCTGCAATCAGTTAGTGACAAACACTATAGGAGAATACGTATTTGTGGCAGCAGATTGCCTTGTTGCTACCACAGTGATGTTTGCATCACACTGAAATGTTGCTGGCACTTCCCCTTCCATTCTCCTTACCATCTTCACCCAGAATCTCTAGCTCTCATCTTGTCTTGTCTTGAGATGTTTGATATTTTTATTAAAGCCCCAGCCCTTGGAGCCATGTGATTACATAAGAATCACAACTTGCTTAGGGAAATCAAGTTACTAGCCCTCATGCTTGTAGAGAATTGGTTAAAAATTATAAGATTAAATATGTGTGTACGTGTGTGTGTGTGTGTGTGTGCTTTTTCATTTACCTTCTAATTTTTGAACCAACATCCATTTTTGGGGGGTCTGACTCATGGTTTTTAAATTCCTGAGGTGCTGTGGGAGTGGATGCACATACAAGATTTGCAGAATATTTTAGATGAGTCTTTCCATCATGCAACTCTAGTGCAAGGGATTAGAGCACTGTTGGAGAGATGGTGTGGTGAATTTCAGGTTAAATTCCTGTTGAGGCCCTGCTGTATTTTGCAAGAGTTTGGCTTTGATGGGTAATTTGGATCTCTGCCGTGGGTTGTACCAGGAGACACTTGCAAAGCAAAATGTGCATCTGTCAGGGAGAGAGCACAAGCAGGTGTGGAGGAAAGGCAGATAAGGGGAGGATGAGAATCCCTAAACATGCCATGCTAAGAGCATCTGAATAAGCCAGTGTGGGGACAAATGAGAGCAAAAGAAAGCTGCTTCTTCATGATGGTGATGCATGTAGACATGGGCTGTTCAGGGAAAATAATCTTTTATGGGCTTGTGCTTTGGTCTGGCAATGATGTATATTTATATAACCAAATTTTGGGGCTAAAGTGAGCCTAGCAATGTTCCTGCATTTTGATAGTGCGATCAGATTAAAAAGAAAATACTACTCTAAACAGAGTTTAAGGACTCATTTTGAAGTCACTGCAGATGACTTAATGCTAGGAAGATGTCTGAGGTAAGTGATACCTCTCACCAAAAGTTACATAATCATGATGATGCAACCAATAAAATGCAAGAGTGATCTGATCCAGTGATAGAACTTCAGCAGTACCATCACGTCGTAGTGTTCTACACTAGTTTGTTCTAACATGAGATGAGCTCAGCTAACTTACTAGCCATAAGTGGTGCCTTGATAGCTTCTGTGGAAATATAAGGTCTGTAAAAGTGCGTATTTTTAAACAAAATACCAAAAATTGAGAAGTCATGAACTGAAAGTCCAAATGTTTAGTTTTGTATTGAGTATTTGCTGTGCACAATTCAGTAACTTAGTATGGTTTCTATATTCATGATCAAAAGAATGTCACTGTGTGTGTGCTTAAAGAGTTAAATTGCAATCCCATTTCTATCATTAACAAATGATAATGATTGGAATGGCAAGTGTCCATGAAAAACAATCTACTATAAAGGCATGTTTATTTTGCTCAGAGAATTTGATCTGTAGTAAGTATGCTGATGTTGGCTGAGAAAAGAATCTGGCAGAGAAAGTCCCCAAAACACAAATGGGCATCTCATCTTGTACATATTTTTTAAGCATTTTGCAGAGGTCATTATGAAAAATTACTTTAAAGGGTGCATGTTTTAACGTGTTCAGGATGTAGACATGAGCTCCACCTGCACACAAGAGTATTATGCGCATCTATACAATAACGGGGTAGGTCCTGCCCGAGTCCTGTGCAATAGAAAGTCCTCTTCCCAGTGGAAATGTAATTAGTTGATTACAGTTGGGGCCACAGGTGAAGAGACAGCAGCTCAATAGCACTTATTGCCTTGTGTAATAGAAACATGTTTATACTTTGGTAGAGCATTATCAGTTATTATATTGGAATTGTTATGTTGGATTAGACCAGTTGTCCATCTAGTCCAGTACGGCTGTTTTGATACTTTACTAGTACCCTTTAAGCTTAAGTGAATGACCTCTGTTTGAAATAGTTTATACACTGCTGGGACTCCTGGCCTTTTAATACAGAAATCTATTTGAGTGGAAGTCTTTCCTTTCTTGTTGCTCCTCATCTCAATCCTGCTTTCCTCCCCCCCCCTCCCCGCCCGTCTCCCCCACCCAAAAAGTTACAAAGTGAAGAGAAGAAAGTCAAGGTGTATAACTGTTACTGATGGTTGGGAAACTCAAGCACGTTGATGGGTAACTTGAAACATGCGAATCACCAATCCAGACTGTAACTGTTGAGCAGGAAAGCGGCCTAATTTCAGATGACACATTCGAGAATACCACTCCATTGGGAAAACCCCTCACAGGGAGCTGGCTAAGAAATCTTGTCCTTTGATGGCACTGTTCTGTTTGTGTAGACATGTATTCACTTCACTGGTTGAATGTTTTAGACTTTTTCCTTTCTTTAGTGTCCTAATTATGACAGGATTATCTACATATCTCTTAGTGTAAAGTGTTTCATATATTCCTCTACTGGATAGCTATGAACTACTTTATGCCCAGTTCTGACAGCTGTTTGGATATTTTTTTATTTACAAGTGAAATATAGAAGCTCTAGGTAACAGTAATTCTCCCTGGCACTTCCTAAGGCGGTGTCCACACTGTGAAAAAACACCCCCCTGAGCAACATAAATTTCGCCGGCATAAGTGGTAGCACACTCAGCATGTATCACTGGGACAGCTTCTCCCACCAGCATAGCTATCGCCACTTGTTGGGGGTGGTTTAATTGTGTCAGTGCCCTGGTCTACACTGGGTGGGGGGTCGACCTAAGATACACAACTTCAGCTACAAGAATAGCTGAAGTCGACGTATCTTAGGTCAACTTACCTTGCATCCTCAGGGCGTGGGGTCGACTGCCGCCACTCCCCTGTTGACTCTGCTTCTGCCTCGCGTCTTGGTGGATTACAGGAGTCAAAGGCAGAGTGATTGAGGATCGATTTTTCACGTTTACATTAGATGATAGATCGATCCCCAGTAGATTGATCACTACCTGCTGATTCGGCGGGTAGTGAAGACATACCCAATGAGAGAGCTCTCTCCTGTCAGCATTGATCGGCTACGTGAGAGAGCTTACAGTGGCACCACTGCATCAGTACGGCGATGCCATTGTAAGATCTCTAGTGTAGACATAGATTTTTGCTATGCATAGTCTGCTGTAAATGACCTTACTATGCATTAAGCACTAGGGGCTGTTGTTTGGCTTTTAGGAAAATACGTGTGGCTCCTTTAAGCGCTAGATACTCAGACTGTGACTTGCTGTGGCAGCTTCAGATGAGGTCAGTGTGGGGATGCCAACTTGTCCTCCTATTCCTCCCCTGCTCCCAGAAGAGGGGTGGGGGACACTGTGGAGTGTGGGAAAACCCCTCTTTTACCTAGACTACGCAGAGCAGTACTCACCCTCCCACCTGTGGACATAGCTAGATACCAGGTTTTCTGATGACCTACTGTGGACATTGCACTAATCGCTCCTTTCTTGCAGGGCTGGGAAGCAATTTTTTTCCTTCACTGGTCAAGGTGAGATTGTGGGTGGTTGGGTGTTTTTTTGCCTTCTCCGCCACGGGCTGAGGGCTTATTTGCACCAGACATGAAATGGGGGTTAGGCTGTGAAATCACAACTCATTATGTAAGTATGGGGTGGATGTCCCATGCAGGTACTCCAAAGGGCAGGGATATGGTGAGCAGATAAAACGGATTGGTAAAAGATTTAAAGGAGGTATTCTTCAAAGGAGCGGAAATGGGGGAGAGGGGTTTCAGGGCTCCTGTGACTGATATGGCAGGGAGCCAACGCCCCTCTTCCTTTATAGTCCCCCTTAACCCTCATTCGAAGGTGGGAGGAGTCCCAGAAGAGAATGGGCTGAGAACCAAGATGGGAAAAGGGGAGGGCTGACAGCTGCACTTCTCCACCCCAAGTATATGTAAATGATTATGGCATTACCTGCACCGTATACTTTTATCTGCCAAGGGCTTCCTGACATTTGGGAATAAAATTGTAGCCTAATTAAATCACATCCAGTGTCTTTTGTTCTTCTGGCATAGCCAGACACTGATCTGTGAAAACATTTGAATTCTAGCTCTGTTGGTTTAGGGTGCACAGCTAAGTCACATATGCAAAATTTCACATCATAATTCTCAAGAGCTGACTTCATGTGAAAGGTCAAAGGAGGTTAATCTTTCCTTAAATGAGATTAAGACTAAAGCAGCAACATGATTCAAGTTCTGAATATAATCAGAGATAAATATATAAGGCATGGGATTATTTAGTTAGAGCATAATGAAAAGAATAAGGATCAATTAAAAAAAAAGTAGGAGCAGTAAAAGTGTCAAAAAATTTTCTGGTGGTAGAAATACTTGTAGTGAGGCCAGAATCAAGTCAAACACACGTTGATTAGCGTCTTAAAAATCACATTGCTGCACTTTGCAGCAATTACCCCTAAAATAACTTCCCGTGAGATCTCATGGTATTTCATTTTGTAAGAATGGATCATAAAGGTCCATGTTTTTCATTCCTTACTTGTGTAATACCTCCATTGAAGTCCATGGGACATTTTGCTTGAGTAAGGATTGCAGAATGTAACTTTGTGGTCCATCTCAAGAGAATTTGGTCACCTAGAGCACAGTACTTACACCAGCTATTTTGGTTTTGTGTAGTGTACAGTAAATCTTCACAAACTGTGACTGTGTGGAAAGCTACGTGGTAAAAACAAAGTTCACTGAAAACAATGGTAATTAGACTGAGATTCACATAAGCACTGCTAAACAGCCTGTGACACCAAATAACTCATGGCAGCCTGTAACTGAGACAATATGAAGCTTGGGTTTCCACTTGGAGATGAAGGATACAAAAGTGATACCATGAATGGGTTATTTGGACCAGAACTGAGACAAGAAGACTTTCTGTTGTTCTGGATTATATCCAAAGATTTTCTCCAAGCATTTAGCAATGTCTGGAGTTAAGTATCTTTTGAGCAGAGAAGGCTCCCAGAAGCAGCCCACTTGATCAAGACATTTGTTAATTAAACTCAGTACTTAGATTTTTCTAATCATATCTTATGGGTTGTCAGAAGCTCTGCATAGCAGGGGTGGTCAACCTGTAGCTCCAGAGCCACATGCGGCTCTTTAGAAGTTAATATGTGGCTCATTGTATAGGCACTGACTCCAGGGCTGGAGCTACAGGCGCCAACTTTCTAATGTGCAGGGGGGTGCTCACTGCTCAATCCCTGGCTCTGCCACAGGCCCTGCTCCCACTCCACCCCTTCCTGCCTCTCCCCTCAGCCTGCACTGCCCTTGTTCCCTCCCACTCCCAGCAGAGCCTCCTGCATACCATGAAACAGCTGATTGGGACGAGGAATGCTGATCTGCGGGGCTGCTGATTGATGGGAGGCACTGGGAGTGGGGTAGAGGAGCTGATGGGGGGCTGCTGACATATTATTGTCCCTCTTTGACAGTGTAAATTGGTAAATTCTGGCCTGCTCAGGCTCAAGTTGGCCACCCCTTCCTTACAGAATGCCCTCTCTTTTTGCTGAAGGTTTCACCCAGTTCCTAGATAAATGGGGTACATGATGTGTACTATCTTGAGAATCAACTATTGCATGGTAAAGATTGCAACCTCTCATGCATGCCCGTGTTACAAATTGACCTTCCATAAGCTTATTAGAAGACATTGTATTAATACCGGAACATTGTATTTTAGGCATGGATAGAACAGGATTTTTACATGTAGAAATTTAAAAAAAAAATCAGTTTGTCTGAACAGCTTGTGTTGTGTTGGTACAAATTGTTTGGCGAATACACGGAGCTCCAGCTGAATGGTAATCAGTTATGCTGTACTAATTATTTTCTTGCGGTGTGTACATCTGACATTTAATTACAAGAATAAAATTGTGTGGTGTATTCTCCTTTTTTCCTCTGTTACTGCCTGACAAGTAGTTTTATTTCCTTTAGCCTTTATTCATCTGCATTATCTTTGTGCCAGCTTGACATGTGCAATAAAAATGTGTTTCCATGACAGCTTTTCTCTGAGACATTGCCTTCAAGTAGCAGAAAATAAGCAATGTAAACAGTTGACATAGATGACAATTTTTTCCAGGGTTTTTTTAGTCTTTAAAAGAAGAGTTCCCCTGTCAACCTTGGCTGATGTTGGGTTGAAATTTTTTTCCATTAATTATGAATAGACCTTTGTTCTTCTCCATGGAAACAGTCTTTTTAGTGACACTGCTGTTTTGGAGTTGCTATTGCAGTACATCTGAATCCACATGCACACAACTAAAATACCATTATGAATATAACAGTGACAATACTTCACAGTCCAAAGAAATGTCCACTTTTTTGGAGGCAGTAAATTTAATTGTAAGTAAAATAGCAATTGAAGCCTTTATTATAAAGGATTAGTAAGCATCAGATGAGTTAAGAGATCAACAAGCAAAAGGTTGAAGCTGCTGTGACATATGCTACCACTTCATATTTTGTAAAATCAAGTGCATTTCACAAGATGCATGGCAATTAGCATGTTTGCAGTTAAGAATAATAGACCTCAGGGCATGAGTGTTAGCTGACTATAATTTTGCAGCTGCAGAATAGCACCTCAGATCTTGATTGTGCAAATGTTCAGTATCTGTCTGTAAGTTGGTAGTTAGTTACATGATTTATTGTGAAAGCCTACAATGAAATTTGAGGCAGAGTTCAAGTGCAGTTATATGTAGGTACAAAACATATAAGAAAACATTTAAGGAACCTACTCTTCTGTTTAAGGTAAAAGGAAACTTATTTGTTCTGGGAAATTACCAGATTTTCTGAATGGCTGCTATATATCAAAGCATCTTTCTGTCTAACAGAACCTGGGTAGCAGGTTTGGGGCACACTTTCAGCATTACCTGTCTGTGCTGTCTAGGAGTGAAACTACTTATTTTAAACATGGTTTAACTGGTGGGCGAGGGGAGGGATACAGACCATGTTGTTTCTTGAAAAGTAAACATGAAATTCTAGAGCAGAGGAGAGATTATTTCTCAGCAGTTTGGGTGCAGACATTAACTTAAAAAATTAAAGACAAAAAGGCATATGACCTATGGAGAGTAGTAAATTACCAATCTCTACAAAAAAATCTAATGAAAGCAACAAAAGACTGAGTGGTATTCACGTCATATTGTGTGCTGAATAAATCCTGTAGGTAGGGTAGTGCCTAGTCTCAAAACCCACACAGTAAATTAAGACCCAAGACCATAATGTAACATAGTAATTTTTGTTTTACCTACTGCCTTTCATGCAAGAGGTCCCAAAGTGCTTCAGACAGTAATAAAGCTTTGTATAATTTATCAATTTTACATACAGGAGAAACGGAGGCACAGTGAGGTGCAATGTCATATGAGAAGAAAGTGGCAGAGAAAGGAAATACAGTCTTGAATCAACGGTCCACTGTGCCTTTTTTGGGAAATTGTATTCAGTAGTGGGTTTCAGCAGGTCATAGGGGAGTAAGAAATTCTACATTAAGTATGTGCAAGAGCCTTGTTGTGTGACCCTGGTAGAAAGTCACCAAACTTTCTGTACCACAGATCTGTGAAGTGTAACACATAGTTAGTACCTTGCATGATTGTTGAGACACTTAACATTGGTAAGGTGCTATCTAAGTGTAACTTGCTATTTGATATTAGATGACTCTCAAAGACAAAATCTTGTTGGAAATTACTTTAGATTCTTATTAGCCTGAACTATTTTGCCAGCTTAAGTCCTGGATTATAATGAAAGAATGCCCGAGAGTAGGAGATGATTAAAACAACTTAAAGTACCACTATGTAAATCAAACATGAATTTCCATATTAATTTCAAAATCTGAATCACTGTTTTACAGTACTGAATAATTTTATTAGCATATTACAGTTTTGAATAATTTTATTAGCATATTTGACCATGTGAATACAGCAAAGCTTGTTCCGAAAGAATATAAAGCACTTTGAAGACATCCAGGTGCAGTGCCAAACGCTACTGGTTTCATATTCATGGTGGCAGACTCCCTCACCAGAACCATTTGGTTTTCAAGTAAAGCATATGTTTAGGTTGCTGAGACACTTGAGTTTCCACTGTTTCTACATATTTTACTGCAGCGTCATACCCAGTTCAGCAGGCAGTGGTACTTTAGGTATCCTTTTTTTCTTTCTTCCTAGGCTACCTGCACACTTACTGGAGCTGTCAGAGGCTCTTTTACAGAAATTCAGCTGCTCCCATGAGCACAATCATTTGAAAGAGATTATTTGTTTCAGTTTATTAGTTACAGCTAGTTAGGAGGAAAATTCTGAGCATTATCTGCCAGCTGTTTCTTGCCGCTTAGAAAGCTACTGAAGTGTTGTGCTTGTACTAGCTAGGTTGGGGTAGGCAACCTATGTGGCACGCGAGCTGATTTTTAGTGGCACTCACACTGCCCGGGTCCTGGCCACTGGATTTTAATTTAATTTTAAATGAAGCTTTTTAAACATTTTAAAAACTTATTTACTTTGCATACAACAATAGTTTAGTTATATGTGAATGACTTATAGAAAGAGACCTTCTAAAAATGTTAAAATGTGTTATTACTGGCACACAAAACCTTAAATTAGAGTGAATAAATGAAGACTCGACACACCACTTCTGAAAGGTTGCTGACCCCTGACTAGGTCAATGCAGAAAAGCAAATCGGACTTAGGTTCAGTATAAGAAATTGGAGTATATTTACTGAGACTTTCACAAGTTTCATATCAAGTTAGCATAGTACGCTAATTTTTCCAGTGCAAATTGCCATTTCTGAATCATACCCAACCAGCATGAGAATCCGGAACTTCAAGAGACATGCAGATTGGATGAGTATACATAAGCAAGTACTTGAATTGTATTGGTTATTTGAATACTGTGCTATTCTTCCCAATTGTGATTCTCTGCATGAACACTTAAAGGGGTCCTAAATTCATGTTCAGCAGATAGTGGATCTACTATAGGATGTTGCTACTACTGCCTCTGAAGCCCCAGAGGGTGAAAATGATGTTATTTTGCAGAAGATGGTGGTTGCTGTGTGAAAAATGTATTAATAACAGGGATTGTAGGCTGCTGGGTGTGCAGTGTGAGATCATCCATCCTATTAGTTTGTAAATGAAGAAGTAATAAAACTGTCACAGCATCATTAATTTTTTTTTTACTCATGTCAGTCAAACTAAGAATAGATATCAACATATCATTAGAGTTACAAGATTATGCCTCAAAGCAGAACTGTATATAGCATTGTAGCTGCCACTGTGGGGAACCTGCAGTTACGGAGACAGAAGTGAAAACATAGTACCTGCTATGTGGTAAACCTATAATGTTTTAGTCTAGAGAAATGTTTTCATTATGTTTTTTTGTTTTGCTTAACAGCATACTTTTATTTATTTCAAAGAGGGAAGCCTTTGAGAAATAATCTCTCTCTACCAAAATCATTTTAATTATGGTCACGCTGAAGCAAAGAGAGTATTTTTGAAATGATGTGCGTGAATACACATTTTTTCATCTAAACATAAACTTTAAAGATAAAAAAAAAATATGTTAGGTCATCTAGCCCATTCGTCTGCTAGATCAGAAAAAAATCCTGCATTGTATTCTTGAGTGCTTTGGTCAATGGAGTTTTAAATGAGCTCTGTGTCAGAATATGGCTTTTCAGAGACTATGTTAAGACTGACCATCCTCATCTTAATTTTGTGTTGCATGACTATTTATCATCAAATGAACTTCAGTTTAATTAGCATAGCACAAATTTGTTTACAGCTTCTTAAACCTAAGATCGAGACAATGGAGTATGTAATACCGAAAAGATCAACTCAAATGGGAAAACATTGCAGTATATCATGTGAAGATTTTGTACTTCTGTAGTAAATCAAAGATTCCATTGACATTGTCCACTATTGCACTGGCTTAGTTTTTTCTGCAATGCTGCATTTCAATTCTTGTTTAATTTGTTGTCTCTTATCCTTAAAGCACATCTAGTATTTATGCTTTCCAAGTTTCTCTCTTGAATCACTCTTCCTATTATTTCCCCCAATAGCGTACTAGCTTCTGATTTTTACAGGCTGAAACGCATTTAAATTTCTGCCCAGGTTGTTAACTTGTATAGGTTTTTATACTTGGTCGTTAGTACTGTTAACCACATAGTATCAACTGTTAATGTTACTGTGTGCTAGTTCATCCTTGTTAGCGGTCACTAATGAAGATAATTAAGATGAAACCTAATGTCTTCTGTGGTTATGTCACAAGAAACTCCCCAAACCTGAGAGACTGTATATTCCATTGACCTTGGTTTATTGTCATACAGCCACTTTTCAATCCACCAGACAGTGTATGTAGCCAAGCAAATGTGAATGAGTTTTGACTGTTTTTAGAAGTTCTGCTAAAACTTTTCTCTTGCGCTCAAAAGTGTAAAAAAGGGGTCAGTAGTTCATAAAAGAGTTAGTGACCAGTAGGGAAATGGGAGAAGAGTGTTTTTATAAGCCACCATTTTGATCCTCCATGAAGAATCATAACTGTCCTTGCACTTAAAAAAAACACTCTGAGGAACCCTAAAGGTCAATGGTGTACTGTAACTGCAGTGAGGGTTCAGCTTACTTATTGCCCTTTTTCCTTTGAATGCTCTAGCTGTATGAAGAGATAATTTCTGCTTCCTTTGACTTCAGATAGAAGCCTTTCTTTTGTTACAAAAGGATTAGTGTGAGCTTACATGACCAGAGCTCTTTTGATGTTGTCATTTGAGACTGTTTTGTAATTATACTTTCTGGAGCTGCTGTCCACAGTTCCTGTAGACACTGTGGAATGGAGAGAGTTCTTGTAAAACCAATATCCTGACTGAGCAGCAACCCTGCATTTCATGTTCAGAGGGAGTAGCAGATAATTAACTGTTTCTAGCAGCAGGTTATCATACTTTTTTGTCAGATAATATATGTTTTTTTAAAAAATCTTGGTGGTAGGGGGTAGATACTGCATGGCCCTGACAAGTAATGTGAATCTTTATCTGGTGAGAAGAGCCCCCACTTGCACCTTAGCTAATTTCCCCTGTTAGCTATGTTCATTAATTCAAGAAAACAAAATTAAGAGCATGTAAAAGCTCTTTCTTGCAATACACTGAGAGAAGAGATGTATCAAAATTATCCCTCACTTAGCAGCTGATTACTGTGTTTACTCATACAGTGGCCCAAATGGTCTCAGAGGTAACAAAATCAACATACTGCATGAGTATGGAAAGAAAACAATATGGAATGTTGCTGTTATGCAGATGTTGCCTCAATTCCAAAGTTAAAGTAGATGGTAGCTTCCTGTTATAAGCCAACATTTTAAAGCTCCTAACTTCCACAACTTTTTATGTTCGGTATAATGAATTGGAGTATATTTATTGACAATTCCACAACTTTCAGGTCAAGTTAGCATAGTATATACTGTTCACCTTTCCAGTGCAATTGCCATTGTTGAACTGCCGTGTGCAACCTAATACAGGACCCCTACACTTGAATCCCTTCCATATACTTCCTGGAAAAGAAATGTTGTGTGCTACATCTTTTCCGAGAAGAGTTTTTAAAAGAAATTTGGTAAAATTCAGAAAAGTTTAAAAGTTAGTATTTTGCAAATATATCCATCCTTAAGAAGATTTTTTTTTTTTTTTTAAAAAAAGTTCTTTGAGCTTTGCATATTGGTGAAAGGGGTTGGTTTACAAATTTCTAGTACATTTTATTTTCCTAAAATGAAACATTTTAGAATCTGAAAGTGAAGGAGTAAAGTCCTGGAGGAATAGTATCCAAGCGGATCTCAATATTGTGAAATTCAACCTTCTGAGCTACTTAATTCAGTAGGGTGATATGGACTGGGAACAGGCATAGAAATAGAAGGAAATTAAGTGGGGAAAGAGTGTAGAGGAGTTGTGAATATGAAAGAACATGGCTTGTTGGGGAGAGAGGGGGATAGAGTGTGCAAATGAACAGGTTGCGTAGAACTATGCTCTTAGGTTTCACAAAAGGAGGGCCACCACTCAGACACTTGGGCAGGTGGGGAGAAAGGACTCTGGCATGGCAGAGAGTATGTGTGTGTGAGCTGGGAGGGAGGGGAGATGTAGAAGATCTTGCAGACATGGAAAAGGTGAGGTATACCAAGGAAGATAAGAAGGTACATAGGTGGAGTCAAGTAATCAAAGCAAGGAGGGAATGCAAAGTGCTGGAAAACATGAAAAAACAGGGTGCTGAATGCTGGAGGGGGCATGGATGGAAGTGTGGAGTAACCTGCAGAAAATGAGCAAGGATTATGGAGAAACCTCCCATTAATCTTAAATCCAGCTAGCTATGGCTCTTGTACTACCACACATGTCCTGTACACGTTACTTTATATATGTGTCTGAATAATCACCACCCACAACAGTCATTATTCAGCAACTTAATCTTATCTTTTGGCAAACATTTTAAAGGAAAGAACTCCAGAGAAATTGATGAACAAGTCAAGTTGAAGATGTTTCACAGGAAATTGAACTAACAAGCCCTCCTCCACCCAGCTATTAACAACTTAGCTTCAAGATTTTAAATGCTTGGATGGTCAGCAAGGCACAAAGTAAAGATCAGTTGACCATCAGTAGTCAGCACATCCCTTCCTGGTAATAAACAAAATAACTAATTTTGAGCGTCAAGGAATGGGTTGTTGGGGAGATGGGTCATGTTGAAGATGTCTCTCAATATGGTCCACAAAATGAAGAAGCTGGAGAATAGAACTATGTCCCTCATACTACCTATCACAGAATTTCTGCTCTCTGTCTATAGCCAATTGAGATGTTAAACTAATTTGCTTTGTTTCTAGTCTAGAGTATGCTATTGTTCATCTTTTTTTCCCCTATTAAATGGAGGGAATTTATACTTTTGTTCTGATATTGCATTGTTATGGCTTCTTCTATTCCTCAAACTTACTAACAATACAGAATGAGAAAATATAAGTTTAAGTGATGCTGGGAAAACGTTAGCTATGAAAACAAAAACATTTTGTGCTAAAGTTGTTTTTACTTGGATGATTGAGATTTAGCTATCTGCAATTGTCAGTGTTGTGAGACATGTTTAAAACCATATGGAGATTTGTGAATATTGTATCTTCACAGAATGGGTACAGAACTCGGGATTTGTGGTTAAGTGGATCTTCGTGAAAAGAGAGCATGGAAAGAGTAGAGTATAACTTTCATGATGACCTCCTAAGCCTCTAGAAATGTTATATCAAAGATATGAAATAGGTAAAAAATGAGTCTAACCCTCAACTTCCCCCAACAGGAGCATTCCTCAGGAGATGCATCATTGCAGTATTATGGGTATGAGTACGGAAAAGACTTCACACCCACTCCATGGCCTAATGTTGACCTGTTAGTTATATAATACACTTCCCAGTAGAACTGTTCAGTATTAAACAGTGGTTTCTGGTTCTTGCAAACCAGGTTGAGCCCTGGTAAACATTGTAGCACATTTTTTCATATAGCAGGGAACTAGAAATACTAGTTAAAAGTTGCCCTTTTGGTTGAGGAGAAAGGCAAAATTCAGGGCCTAGTGGGCTGATTCAGTCGAGATGAGAAATCGGTGAGACAGAGATCACTATCTCAGTGTAAAAATGCACTCACATATGGAAAACACACAGACACACACACATAGAGAGACACACACACAGAGACACACACACACACCCCTCTCTGTTTCCTGGAAGATGGTTAGGAGGAATGTATAGCATGCAGGCTTCTGCAGTGGTTCCAAGACAAATGCTCAAGTCCTGAGCCCAGGACATGGCGTTTTTTCTGCTTCCGTACAGGGTCACATTACAGCTCCTTCAGGCTGTTCCTCTTGCAAGGAACCAACATCCAGCCCAGTCTTTGGTATCTACCTGAACTAACTCCACTCTCCATCTCTCTTGGCACTGCATGGTTTTGCTCTTGGCATTAGCCCCCTCCTTTGTGCCCAGCTGCTTTGCACTGCAAGAGAGTCTCAACTACTCTTATTACTAGTAGCCGTAAAGGGAGGTTATGTTAAGAATGCCTGTGAGCGTCTTGCATTCAAGACTCATGATGGTGGGCATTAGCAACTTTCAGCATAACAGTAAGATCTGAGCTTGTTCTCTAGTGTGCTTGCTCTTTTTTCTAGATATATCCTTGAGGATATATAAATATATATAATATTGTAAATGAGAGCCAGTCTGAAGGAAACATGAATGCATCAATTTAAGAAGTAGGGAAACAAAGAGTATGCTTTGAAAAATAAAACATTTGATGTGTTATAGGCTTTTCATTAGATTTTATTCTGGTTTTACTTTCACTAGGCTGCAACATGGTTTCCCCAATTAGTATTTTTTTGTTTTGTTTTTAGTATTGTCCCAAACGTATGGTGGAGCTCCAAAGAAGCAGAGTTGCCCATGTGGAAAATATGTTTAAGTTCAAACCTGGACATATTCAGAAAGGGCTGCTGGATTAATTTTTGTCTAGGCTTTCAACTGATTGTAAGATATGAAAGCCTGGGCTCTTAGCCAACTGGCCAGAACTGTATCATCTCTGTATCTTAGCGAAAGCAGATGGTGTTACTGCACCTAGATTTGGAACTGTTAGTGATCTAATTTAAATCATTTAAGGCATTCAGAGATACCATGGTGATGGGTGCCTTCACACATGTTCATAATAATTGCTATGAGTGACTGGGTAGTTTGCCTTTTCCAATTATTCTATTGATTTGGATCAGGTAGGGTCTGATAGGGATGAAATCTTTCTGAAAGTCATTCCCTGTTGTCACTGATTCCTTAGTTCTCTGTTTAAGATAAATGGGGCATTAAATTATAGGGTCAGGGTTGAAAATTACTTTTTTTTAATGAACACTTTAATCACATTAAGCAGAAAGGGATAAAAATAGTTTGACAAATAGCACTATCACTATTTTCAGATGGAAGTGTGTGAAGGGAAGGATAGTTTTATAATTAAAATGGGAAGTGGGACTTGATCTAGGTTCAATTGCTGATTCTTCCACAGATTTTCGTTTAAAATTTTATGGGCCTAAGTTTTTGCCATCTATATTATTGATAAGAAACTCCTATTGGGTGTTATTTCCCCTCACTTATGTCTTTCTTTGTTCTTCATACTATGATAATTTTGTCTCATTGCCAATTTGTTAATTATCAAAGCATAACTCTCAAAAAACATGCTTCCCTGTACCAAGTAACTTGCACATGGTTTATATAATATAAGTTCCTGTAGGGAGCTCTAGATGCTGTGATGAAAAACTATTTTAAAAATATTATGCTAATGCATTTGTATAAGTCTGTAGTATCAGATTACTCAGTACAAATGGAGGTCGGTGGGGTTGTGGTGTATGCTTGGTGTAGGTGAAATATTTGCAATTATAGCAGCAAGATTTTAAAAAGCTGTACTGGGCATATGTAAATAGCAATTTTCAGCAGTTTATAATTTGGGCAGGTTTCATGGACCGCAAGAAACACTTCTCTGACTTCACCAATTCTGCCTGCCAAATTCACAGCCATGAAAAACGTGGCACGAACTGTGAAATCTGGTCTTTTGTGTGCTTTTACTACACCAACTGCAGAGGGGAGATCAGAGTTTCTCAAATTGGGAATCCTGACCCAAAAGGGAGTTGCAGGGGGGGTCACAAGGATATTTTGCCACCTTCATTGCTGTGCCGCCTTCAGAGCTGGGCGGCCAGAGAGTGTCAGTTGCTGACTGAGGGCTCAGCTCTGCAGGCAGGAGCACAGAAGTAAGGGTGGCAATACCATATCATGCCATCCTTACTTCTGCGCTCCTGTTGGCAGCGGCTCTGCCTTCAGAGCTGGGCTCCTGGCCGGCAGCCCCTGCTCTCCAGCCACCCAGTTCTGAAGTCAGCACCGCCACCTGCAGCAGCGCAGAAGTAAGGGTACCAGTACCACCCACGCACACATACACAACCCCCTCCAAACTCCATTTTGGGTCAGGGCCCCTACAATTACAACATGTGACATTTCAGATTTAAATAGCTGAAATAATGAAATTTACTATTCTAAAAATACCAGTTCTAGGTTATTGCCTGTCATGGCTCATATGTTCCTTAACTTCTTTAGTCTTCAGCATATGAGCTATGACAGGCAATAACCTAGAACTGGTTACACATTTCCTATCATTCTTACACTGTTAACCTCTGATAATGGTTGCATCATCAAACTATTTTATTTTCACTTTGCCATATGATATGAATTTGGGCTAGGAGATATTGACCATGTTAAATGTTTACCGTTTGGCAGAGACCCAAAATTTTCAAATCTCTGTCTGGCTTAGGCCCTCAAAACCCAGAATGAATGCCTGCAAGTGTACTTTGTGCGTATGCAGCCATGGTGGTTCACTGGCAGTTATGGGCATCTTTCATCAAATGTGAACAAGTGTACTCACTGTCAGAGCCACAGACCTCTCTAAAAATTTGTACTGTATCACAAGGCCACATTAGTAGTTTGAACGATTCCCCTGTATGACTGTGACTGACTGCTTTTATTTTATTCTGAGCAGAGAATGATGTCTGAACAGTTGTGAGGAGCTTTTAAACTGAAATGTCAGTTACACTTGAAGCAAATTACACACTTTAAACTGTTTTTCTTGCTTGTGGTAGTTTAAATATGGTTAGCCACTATGTCTTTCCTCTGCAGTTGTAAACATGACAGTTGTTGTTGATTTGGGTATTTGACATTTAAGCCCAACTGTTTCAGAACTGAGAGTGCTACTTTTCAGGGCTATATTTTATTCCAAAAAACAAATGTGCTTTTCCTTCAGCTGAACTAATTTATAGCAGTTAACAATTAACTGCTTCCAAAATGATTCTAGTACCTGCTTTGAAAATGTATTGTACATTTTTTCCTGGAAGTCTATAATTAAAATAGTGTTAAGGCAAATAAAGCTAAATAACTGGATGTTAAAATAAAGTCATGGTGAAACCAAACATTTCTTGGTAGCAATTAACTAATTAAGTGGAAGTAACTGTAGTTCTCTCCCGATGTGCAAATCTCTTAGGATCTTGGTTTATGTTCTGCAGCTAATGGGGAAGTGAGAGATATACTCAGTGAATTTCAGAAACTGGTTCCAGGCTTAATTTCTCCAAGTGATAGATTGGTATGGAAGGAATGCACTTGTCAAGAATTCCTCAGGCTGGAAACACTGCACAAATCGCACTGCTGGGTTCTTTTGGAGGGAAGCAAGCAGTGTCATCTTCAACTTTCTGCCAACAGTTGTGAACAGAAGTTCAAACTACTAGGTTTTACAGCGAGCAGCACATCAATAAAGCCATTCTTACAATAAAATAGTAAATTTAACAAGAAATCCTGGCAAGATGGGTGACAAGTATGTTCCTGTGCTACATAGTAGTTTACATTTTCTTCTGACACCCAAATTTTGTGGCATAGTGTCTTGATTTTTGTGTAGTTCCACTTTATGAATGGTAAGCTTTCCCATGGTTTTGAAATTTCTTAGGGTTTCACCTGGATTATAACACTTAGTATTAGAAACCCTGTTCCTATGGTGGTTAAGAAAATCTCCTTAAAAAACATGAAAGCCTCAGTAAAGTAGCTCCAAAAAATATTTAAATTCTCAGTGAAGTGAATGTTGTAACTGTTTGTGTATTTAATAGATAGTGGGATGTGGTAAACCCAGAGCAGGCTGCTGCCAGAGGGGCTGGTGGTAAGAGAGGTAACTACAGGCTAAGTGGGTCCAGCTGAGTAAGGTTACCTGTGGCTCAAGCAAGTTCAGTTGAGCCCAATTAAAAGGCTGTCAGAGTTCTTTTTAAATCAACCCCGGCTAGGAAGGGGGAGAGGAGAGAGTGAGGGAGGGAGGGAGGGAGGCTGCCAGCAGGTTGGGGGCAGCAGGACAGGGAGCCTCTCCATGGAGGGAGACAGCTTTCCCTGGACAAAGAAAGAAAACTCAGCCAAAAAGAAGTGATTAGGGGAAGGAAAGGCCTGCCCTGGGGCTTCTAGGCAGTTTGTCTGACAGCACTTGCCTCGCCAGAGCAACAAAAGGGTCTGGAGCCTGGTGAGTCAGGGAGGCACTTCGCCACAGGGAGGAGAGAACATATGGCCCAAGTTGGTGTTTTCTTGTGACTTGTAGGCTTAAAAAGATTACGCATCAGCAGGGGAAGCACTGATACAATAGCAATATATGTAAGCGTGTGCATGTATTACTTGAGCCTGAAGAATGGAAGCTTCCAAAAATACCACACCAAGCCCTTACTTGAGGCAGCCTTGTTTTAATTTCATGGGTTGGAATAATGACAGTTTAAAAGCAATAAAATAGGCAGTTTGAGTTCGGCATGTAAGCCTGTGGTCTCAGACCTCCATTTCTGTAATCACAGCATGCAATAGAACCTGATTATGTACACAATTATACTTCTGACGGCCTCCATTTTACATTCTATTTAAAAGACACTCTGTATTAGAAAAAATGAATAACAGCATAACCCAAAATAAAGAAAACTTCAGATGTAATATTGTTTTGCAGAGTATTATTCCACAACTGTCCTAATCAGGAGCTGGAAATCAATAAGAAAATGGAATATGCAACCAATTGGAGGAGGTGGCAAATTCTGCCATTTGGATGTCTCACATACAGATGCCTCACTTGCTGAAGCCACATTTTCAGTTACACTATTAGGAAAAGCCCCTCTTTTTATTTTTTAAGGACCAGATTTATCAAATGTCTCTCGGATAAATTTGGCCCTAAAAGGTGAGTGTTAGCAAACTGTTTCATGGCTTGGTCCACCTCCTTTGAAGCTAATGGTTGCTGGATTAGGCCCTTGAAGAGGAAGTTGGAACATTATATTTGGCTTTCTAGAGGAAAGGAAGGGGGCAGGATTTTCTGATAAATAAAATTTTGCAAAACTTTAAATATTTCTAGTATTGCTTCTTTCTCTCTACTCAGAACCTAACATGCATTAATTTCAGACATATGTGCCTTTTAGCTATATCAAAAGGTGCATGCCTTAAGTGGAGCAGTAATACAAATTATGCTTTAAGATGAGCACTTTTCTCAAATGATCAGGAACTCAACTAAAACCTAGTGGCCAGATTTAAGGAAAATTTTAAAATTTCAGTAATGGAAACTGAGCTGGATGATTTACACAACAGTGTCCAAATACATTCCTATAGTCTTACTCTTTAAAAAACCTCTTCTCGGTTTGGAAATGCCTTTTGAAAGCCAAATTTAAGCCTAAGATTTAAGGAGATACATAGTAAACCCTCCTTGTATTTCAGGAGTACTGTTTAATTTCAGTCCCTGGCATTGTATGTATTCTAATGTCTGTCTGCATCGTGGTATAGATTTGGATGTTTTTGACAGAGACTGCTGCAGAGCAGATTCTGGAAGGAAATGTTTTAAAGTTCAATAATTTCTTTTTTCTTTCTTTGCTCAGTTTATTTCTTTCCAACTTAGATGCTGTTTGCTTATAAATTGCAGTTCGGTTGTGTTTGTCATTAAGTTCTTTGTTAAGATTTTCACGTTCGCTATATCTAATCCAGAATATTACAGCGTGAATGACAGAATTCAGCTAATGTAATTACAAAATCAGATAAGTGATCATACTGGAGAGTAGTTACTTTGGAGGAAGCATAGAAAGTCCTGTGAGGCAGCTTAGGGTAATTAGTTTTACAGAATCAAGATTTTCCTTTTTTAAGTTTAGTAAAGAATATGGGAAATACACACTTCCTTATAGCTGTGTGTCTAAGAAGAACAGAGATCACATCATTAATTTCATCATGTTCTTTTGACTGGATCCATTAATGCACAACCCAGAATAAGGGATCTGGAGGAGTCTGACTGCTCAAGGGACAATCCGTGTGCCCCTCTGCAACTCCAGCGAGTGCAATGGGAGAGTTTAGGATTGTGCGCCATGGTTCAGTTGCAGCAGCTAGTGTAGCTAGCTAGTGTTCTGACCCTCCTGTCTCCCTTGACTTGATTCCCTCGGGGTTCTAAGAAGGATCCGCCCATGTACTCCACTAAGTTCAGGAATATTGTGCCTGGTCCTTGTTTTGAACTTCATGGCAGGTCACTGCCATGTGCATGATGAGGCACAATGTGGCCCACACTGTCTTGCTGCGGTAATGTTTTTCATGCTTATTTCCAACGCTTAATGGAATGGCTTCTTTTGAACAGCCTGAAAGGAGGAGGCGATATGGGAAAATGCTTGACCTGTACAAAATGGTTCACGGGCTTCAGTCGGAGGTTGTAGTCTGAAAACTAGAGATTGACCCAAGATGTTAAATTCAGGTTTGGATACTTACTTTAAAGATCAGCGGTGTCTCCATGTTGAGTTGTTTCTATAGGTTCATCTCTGATAAAGTTACCGTTGCTAATTACCACTCTTGTTAGCTAACTCAGCAGAGAGCTTGAGGATGTGGAGAAGAAAGCATTTTTCATCTCAGGTAGTCATTTCAGGATAAAGAACATTATTGAGGGTCTGGGCAGGTGCAGGGATGGTAGAAACAGGCATGGGAATCTTGCTGGTTTGTCCCCATTATTCAGGTACATGAAAAATGAAAGTTTCCAGGGCTGTCTTTGAGAAATGTCATCGTGAACTTAAAAAAAATAGTAGCTAGAAGCTCAAAACATGCTAGTGGGCATAGCAGTGTGTTAACTCTGGGATCTCAGGTGAGGTGCTGAACATGAGCTGCTCTCATTGATTTAAGATAGGGTTGTGGTTTCTCAGCTCATGTGAAAATTGGGCTCATTCATAGAAGTGCTACTGTGTCCTTGCAGTGGAAGCAATCCAAAAAAAGTCATGATCTAAGAAACCTTAAATCCAGACTAATGAGTAGCTCAGTGCAAGGAAGTCTTAACCCTGAACATCAGTCAAACAAAATACAGGACTTAAAAGCCTCCTTTGGATGCACTATTAAGTGAGTGGAAAAATATTATCTGAAGATTCAAATGGTGCGTGAGAGAAAAGGTTTTTGCTCTATCTTCATTTGTGGGTTTAAGTCTGTGTGTACATGTGCTTAATACCAACAGCCCGAGTCAATCAGAAACTTACAATCAGGTGTCTAAGTCTCCTTGGAAAATGAATCTCAGAAAATATGATTTCAGCCTTAAGGTTTCAAACAGAGTGTTAAACTGGAAGAAACTTAAAATTGGTGAAAGCTAGTTTGTACTGCCTAGTAGTCAATGTGCTAGCAATTCAAGTTGTACATACACTTAAACACCTCAGGACATTTTGAAAGCATGTGTACATCTGCCATAATTTGATGTCAATTGCACTTACTTGCCATATTTGAGTTATTTGGCATTAGTTATGCTCTTCCTGCCAAATTTCTGCTCAGCCTTCATAAAGCATCAATTTCTGTTTCTGAAGTGCAGGTGTGAAAAATTGTACCTGGTTATTGGCAAGGACAGTTGACTAATGCAGGAAATAATTTAGTTGATTTCCATAGTTGTTGTGCCTTACAAATTCCATTTACTAGGAGCCACTTTAAAAAAACAAAACAAACAAACAAAACTAAAGGCAAAACACAACTGGGTATTTCATTAAACTGAAAATGGTGCTCTTCAGTTTTATAAATCTCTTGTGATTCTACAAACATTTAGTTTATCCATTTACTTTCTGTGGTGAATACATAAGAATTCTCTTAATTGTTAAGTCTCAATAGAACCTGAAATTTGTATTCTCTGATTAATCCAAAGCTGTCATGAATTAGACAGGGCAATCTCACAAATTAGCAAGTGTATGGAAGCTCCACTTAAAATTTATTGGATCCCTTTAAGCCTGCAAAATTGGTTAGTAAATGTCGTTATAAAAAGCTTTCCTATGGTATTTCAACAACTACATGACCAAAAATTAAAAGTGCGAGACTTCTTTTAAAAAATCATTTCAGAGAACATTCTGAGTTCACTTTTAGAAATGGGTAAAGATTTTGGGCTGTTTCTTTTCAATACTTTGTGCATTTCACTTCCATCTAATTGGTTTAAACCTAAACGTCACACAAGGCTTTACAAGTAGAACGGGGTGTAGTTTAAAAAGTATTTTTTTATGTTAAGCTATTCAAAAATTATTTCAGTGAAGGGCTAGTCTGAGCCCTTGGACTTGAGCCTATAAGGATGGCAATAAGCTGTGCCGCCCTAAGAGGAATACTGTTATTTAACTAGCTCAATTAAAAAGTATTAAAATGCTATATTCAGATAATTTGGACATACCAGTGAAACAACATCTAATGGGAAACCTACACTGGCATGTACTATTTCACATCTGCTAATAGGGTTGAAGATGAAGCCAGGCATGTCATTTAAAATGTGTGCTGTTCACCGATGCCGAGGGTGTCCAACCTGAGCCTGAGAAGGAGCCAGAATTTAACAATGTATATTGCCAAAGAGCCACAGTAATACATCAGCAGCCCCCCGTCCACTCCCCAGCCCTCAGCGCCTCCTGCCTGCCGGCAGCCCCAACAATCAGCATCTACTCCCTCCTCCCACCGCAATCCACAGTTTCACATGTGCAGGAGGCTATGGGGAGTGGGGAGAGGAGTGAAGGCATGGCAGGCTCAGGGGAAGGGGCCAGGAAGTTGGGGGAAAGGGTGGAGAGGGAGCAGGGCTTGGGACAGAGCAGGAGGTTGAGCAGCGAGCGTCCCCAGCACATTGGAAAGTTGGCACATGTAGCTCCAGCCCCAGAATCAGTGCCTAACTAAGGAGCCACATATTAACCTCTGAAGAGCTGCATGCAGCTCCGGAGCCACAGGTTGGTCACCTCTGACCTATGCTGTTTACTTGCAATTCAGAAGACTGGCTATCTCACGTACTTGTTCTTCTTCTTATATGAAGGCTGCAACTATTGTTGTCAGAATTAGTAGTATTTTGCCCATTATAGACAATTCCTTAATGTTTCACATTAAAAAACAAACAGCCCTAAAAAACTAACCCTCCACTTGTGTAGCGATTAAATAGCACAGGCACTAAAGAGTGATTTTATTTATTAAAGGGAAGGGGATAGATGTTTCTTGTAAGAACTTTTGTTTGGTACTATAATCTGTGAATTATCTTTCTGCTTATAATGTTACCCACTCTGATTGCTATTCCAGTTACTTGGACACTTCACTAAGAAAATACAAAATAAATAACACATTTCATGATGAGTGATGGTGCCCAAAGGTTAACACAGGACACTTAGGAAACACCTGTAGTGAATCCTGGAGAAACATCTTGAAAGGTTTTGAACCACTATTATGGCTTCGTTGTCAGACACAATTAACTTTTTTCATCTTGTCTATACCAGTCTGGAAAATGTAGAAATAGTTGTTTTTCAAATGCTAAAATAAAAATGTGAAATATTAAGTGACTCAACCCACCCCCCCAAACCGGGGTAGGGGAAGGGAGACATGACAATCCTCTGCAGTGTTGATGGATAAAAACTTTTTGTAAAATGGCTTTCCAAATATCTGACACACTTGCACTGCTGACCAAGATAGCCATGAAGCCTTTTGTAATGCAATATGGTGAGGATTGATAAAGGGTCCCCTATCCCATTTCCGTGGCAGAAGCCTTTCTTTACTTCGTGGATAGCACGAAATAACACATTACACAGATACCGAGCTACATAACAAAATGTATACCCAATGCCATGAAAGCCAAAATAGACAGCATTAGTAACGCTTTTAATCTAGGGAAATATAACCCTTCTACTGCTATCATCAGCTCTATCGTAGGGTGGATAATGTTTCACTTACTACCTAATTGGGAGAATTTGGATGGAAAATTGCCATATTGTTCTCTTTTAAAGAGTGCCAGGAGCAGGGGCTGCCAGTTGTCATGTCAGTGGCTTAATCAGAGTTTTGCCTCTCTCTCTGTACTGCCGGGAGACGTTCATCTGTTTTCAGTCTCCTCCCCAGGTGGTTAGGCAAGCAACCAAGCTCCCTTATGATCAAAAACCACACACACAAGAAAGCTGCATACATTGATTGTTTGTTCCCTTTATTGTTCCTTCACCAAGCTGGGGTAGTTAGAGGCAGAAGACTATTTCTAGTACATTGTGGCTATAATTTGGAGGAATAAAGTACTGCTCTCTGTTCTGGCCATCTTTGAAACATAATTTGACATTTCCCTAAAATACAGCATGAGACTTTAGCTCTGGCAGAAAATGAATGCTGTACTTACGCCTGAACATCAGCTACATATGCATCCCCGGATGTGGTAGTATTTACATTTAATGAAAGAATGACTGCTTTGCAAATGAACATCCGGAGTAGAAAGAGAAAATACCAGCCAATGAAAGATGGTCCACTCCTTTCCAGCTATCCATATAATAATGGAATGCATTTCTGAAATTTGTCAAGTTATCCTGTGCTTCATGTAGCCAAGATGTGTCCAAATTAATTCTGAAATGGTGACTCATTTAGTGCAAGATTAATCAAATGATCAATTAGGTTCCTTTTTCAATATGCTGCGGCAGTGCAACATTGCAAAGATGAGTGTATGCATTTGTGAATTCATATTTACGTAAAATACAAAATGATTTTCAAATATCTACTAGCATACATACAGAGTAATAATTTGTGTAGACGCTCAACTGATCAGTCACTGTTTTGTTGCTGAGAACTGTAACACATCTCATGTAAGATGACTATTAAAAAACAAAGGCAGGTAGTTCAAATTTCATACTTATTTTAAGGTAACTATTTTTATCGTAATTTTGTTTTCCTCATAGCATTTATTATAGCTTTTTGGGAAACAACCCATCACTTTGTGAATACATTCCATTTGTACTATGCTTTCTAAATTTACCTGTGGGAATTATCTGTGAAACGTTTTTGTCCTTTTAGATCAATGTGTTTTCATTTGGCTTAAGAAGAGCATTTGAAACAGACAGCAATTTTCCTAGTCAAAGTTCGATTATTGTGAAGTAAAAATGTTGTTTGATTCACATAAAGGAAAAAGAACAATTTTGGATATCCATTTCCTCCTATTTGCGGTGTTAATAATGCCTTAGGAAGATGCTATGTGGAAGTTAATTCTCCAGATCACAACTTATTTTCATATTCCCATTCCTATCCAGAGGGAGAAGGATTTCTGTTAAATCCTGGTATTTAGTGCTCACTAGTACTTTGATGTAATCCATGGCCCCAGAAGCCACATGCGTTATCTCCATTTGTTCTATATAGCAAGAGTGTGTGAGAACAACAGCTCCCATCTACTTTAGAAATGTGAATAAGGGCATAAATCTATTATTGGTTGTTTTTACATCATTGTTTAACAGCTTTTGAATTGAGCAGTTGGTGCTGACCTGCTTTAATCTTTAATTTTAGAGTGGCATCTCCAGCAACCACATGGGACTTTTGCGGGGACCACTGTTATGAGCATGCTCTAAGGTATCTCTTCTTTACGCACGTCACAGGAATTGACATGGCTCTGCTATTGTACTCTTCACTTCAGCCTCACCAGAAAGAGTTTCTGTCTTGATGTAGTCTAGACTTTTAGAAAGTGGTGGTGCCAATTCTTGACATTCTGTTGCAGATTTCATGGCTGTGATTTGTTTTAAAGGCTGTGCTCCTGAATTCAGTGAGAATGCCCACTTTTGTTTAAAAAAAATCACCAAACTTCTAACTCTCTTGGTTGCAAAGAAAGCTTCAGAATGTGCTCCCTAGTGACTCCAAACCCATTAAGAGGAATAGTGAAAATTTCTTCCCACGTCTCTCCTTCAGATTTGAGCATATCTTTGGTATCCATGGCTTCCCTTATGTCCCTCCACTGGTTCCCCTTTCTCCATCACAAAAAAGAAGTTATTTATCTTCACTTTTCAAAACCCTGTACCGCCTTTCGGTATGCTATCTGTCGTCTCTCATATACTATCAAGAAGTTGACTCCCTTTTCCTCTCTGTAGAGGAAGAAGATGACAATTTGTTGTTTGTATTACTGTAGTGCCTAGAAGCCATACTCATGGACTAGGGCCCTTTTTGTCCACTAGTTACATTTTCAAATGAGAAACTTTGTGCCTTCTCTCATACTGATTTCTACGTCTTAGGGGAGCTCCCTGTACACATCTGCAAAGCCATCTCATTGTCCTCTTTCAAATCCTGTCTTAAAATTCTCCTTTACTGTGGTACTTACCAAAGCTTAATGGTACTGCATCTGGCGTGCTGAGACTACTGCCTATCATGCTGATCACCAGTGTCCCATTGTTCACTTGTACTTCCCCAACTATTTTTCTGTATCCACCTGTTGTCTCTTGCATTACTCTTGGGTTGAGGTAGGTAACATTTTCTTGTTCCATTTGTGTAGTGCTTAGCACCTTGGGGTCCTGGTCTATAACTGGAGCTTAAATGCTACTACAAAACCAATGAAATAAATAATAACAATAATAATTCAGAGTCAGAGTGGACCACAGAGTGATGGGAACCACTTTACGGTATAGAAGCCTGAAACAATGGCTAGGTATGTCTGTTCTGCACCATGTCCTGAGCCAGGCAACTATATTCAGAATAGTCTTAATATGTATACTCTATAGAGCGAATTTACAGTTTATAATCTCAGGGTGTCAGGGATGGATAATAGTTGTCTTGTCAAAATTCAAAAAATAGGTGTATCTTTTCCACCAGGTGATATGAACCTTGTTCTTTAGGACTTAAACTGGTTGCTAACTATTAAAGGTTAGGCAGATACTCTCTGGGGGTCGAAAATAGAATTAAGGAAATGAAAGATTCTTCTTTGGGGGTAGGGATTAACACGTATCTGCCCACTTTAGAAATTTATTGCATTTTGCTCTGAAGCAACTACTGCTGGCATCATGGAGACAGGATACTGAACTCAATGGACCGCGTTTCTCATCTTGTCTGGCAATTCCTCTGATGCAGAGTGGAGGTGACAGAATCCCATTTTGACAACTGCTGTTTCCAAGAAATGAATGGTAGATACGGAGCATACACTTAACATGGGTCCTTTAAACTTAGATCTAATTGCACCCATCATCCTAAATTCATCTTGGCAACTGTATTAGGAACATGTATATTGCCCTTCAATTTAAACCATTTTGTTTCATCTGATCATAAACTTGACTATAGAATCATTATTTTCCATTCACAGGGAAAAAAACCACTCCATCCTTCTTCCCACCCAAACTATTAAAGGGGAAGTCATATTATAACACTGAATTCACTAGGATCATGGTTTGGAATACAAATCTTCAGAAAAGTTTTAACCCACATCCTCTTGAAATGAAAGAACAATTTCACAGCTATTATGGTTGGAGTCATGTTTAGGAGCCAAACTCTTATGAAATTAGTTGAATCAGTAAGTTTTTCTTTTTTCATAAGCATATAAAGACTTTCAGAGTTTTCGTTTTAAGGGACAGTGATCTGAAGCTCTGAAGCATCATTCCTTTTTTGAGGCAGCAATCCAAGCTGTGTAAAAGTTATCAGAGTCAGCATGCTTATATTTATAGCACAGTGGGAGGAGCCCTGCTACAACTTTTTAACACTGAAGTTACTTTACCATCTTCTGTTCTTAAGTAATATAACATTGTGAGATCTGTGGAAGATGATTCAAGCAGTGAAAACAAGATCGTTCTTAAATATACAGACAATTGACGAAATAATACCTTTAGGTGCTGATTCAATATATTCCAGATATATTGTTGTTTCTTGGCCTGAGCAGTTAGCTAGTATTCACGGCCTTGTCGGATTGTTCCTGTTAGGAAGAGAAATGGATATATGAGTCAGATATTTCTTTGGTGCAATCCTGTTTATTTACAAAGAAAGTACACACAATCCTGTTTCCTTGAACACAACAGAAACAAAAAGCAGGCAACTTCTTTGCTCCCAATTTCCAAATCTGCCCCTCCAGTCAGTTTGTACCACAAAAAGCTCTGTTTGTACTGTCCCTCATTGTCTGCTTACTTTATTTCTCTACAACTTATGCACAGCTTGTCAAACAATCCCATAGCCCCTGCTCAGAGAACCCCTACACTGACACAGCTTCGCTTCTGATTAGCCATAGCATGTTCTGCTGTTTCCAGCTATCTCACTATGAGGAACTTAATTATTCATTGTGTTTAGCTTGAAAGAAGATGCTTATTGCCTCCAATGGCACTTTCATCAAGTCTCTGACTATCTACAGATCAAACACTCATTTGATGACTGCCATTACACCTTCAGAATAACCATATTCCTCCCCCCCCCCCCCCCGTTTTGGATAGTATATTTTGTTTAAATGTTCTTGCATTTTTTCTGATACTACCCCAGTGGTCCTAGTTTTAAAAGTCTATGCTTACAAGAGTTACCACAATTATTTTGTTGGCTAAGTACAGGGTAAATGATGAAGTGCCAAAGATAATAGTTATAACTTAGTAAATATGTACTTACAAATGGTGAGTATTGAAAGTCAGCTGAATCTTTTATGTAATTTGAGATTCTTATTTTAAGTCTTTTGAATGCTCTTTCTTTGGTGTTAGCTCTTACAAGGAATCTAGTTCAATTTGTTTTGTGATTGGCACTACTTTCTGGAGAGGAGGAGAAACACAAACATTCTTTTAAAGAAATATATGTAGAACTGTAGACTATTTTGAACATTTGACTGATAGAGTGTACCTCTTAATAAATGAAGCTAAAATATACTGTCTCAGAATACTGTGTGACTAAGGTCAAATTGGTATGAGTGGTATAAAAAGTGCCAGTCAATAAATAAAATAATTGGAAATAGTTTTTCTCTGACTCTGATGTCTAATGTATAAGAATAGTGTGGGTCTCAAAGAGTTGCATGTGATGTTACAGCTAAAGATCACGGGTTTATAATCTCTGAAATAAATCCAATACAATTAGTCTTTTTCCTATCTATGCTGCCTAATGGTAGGCAGATCAACAGCAAGATGTCTGCTGTTCCATCAGTGAGAGCTGCATGTCATGAAGCTCAAGATGAGGATGAGTTAATAGCTTAATATAAATAAGAACAGTGCTATCCTTTCTTAGGGCTTTATAACCACTCTAAGAAACTGGGTATTATTCACCACCTTTACTTGCAGTTATTCTTTATCTATATTAACGACCTTGTCGCTGTCCTGGTTAAGTTTCCCCACTGTTGTGGTCCCAGCAGCTGTGTGTTTTTAAGCTTGCCTGTGTGTGAGCAGAGGCAAAGCACTGCCTCTGGTTCTGGGTTTCTATGCGTACTGTTACGTTGCTGGTTCTCTTTCTAGCATGCTCTTCTGTGAGCTATAACGCCATAGTCCAACAGCCTAGGTCATGAGACTAGAACTGGTGCCTCCAGACTCTTCAGTTGCATAAGCACACCCTTTCCCAAATCTCTGACCTGTAGGCACTCAGGTTTACAGAGCATGTCCTCAATGATGTGTGATAGTTGCAGGAAGAAAGACACAGGCCTTGCAAAGGTTTCTAACACAATTACTGTACTCATTACGTTAGCACAAAAGATACAGAGATCTACATAGAACACCAATACCCTATTCCAGGGGTAGGCAACCTATGGCACGAGTGCCAAAGGCGGCACAGGAGCTGATTTTCAGTGGCATTCACGCTGCCTGGGTACTGGCCACTGGTCTGGGGAGCTCTGCATTTTAATTTAATTTTAAATGAAATTCTTAAACATTTTTAAAACCTTATTTACTTTACATACAACAATCGTTTATTTATATATTAAAGACTTATAGAAAGAGACCTTCTAAAAATGTTAAAATGTATTACTGGCACATGAAACCTTAAATTAGAATGAATAAATGAAGACTCGGCACACCACTTCTGAAAGGTTGCCGACCCCTGCCCTATTCCCTCTGTTTCCTCATTGTTCTTCTTGGGCATTCCTTGGGATTTTGTCAGTGTTCTAGAGTATCCAGGATTATCCCTCCTGTAGCTCATGAATTCTTCTCCAGATCATGGAGTCTCTTTCTCTCTCTTTGACCCCTGTAAGCAGTAGCATTTACTCTCCCTCTAAACTGTGGATGAGAGACCCTTCTTTTTGTAACTTCCAGTCTCTATTGTCAGGTGATCCCCACATCACCGCCTGATCAACCTCCTCAGGTGATCCAAGTATCCCACCAGGTGATCTATTGTCTGGTTACCAGCCTGCTTGGTAGAACCAATTTTCTTGGTTTGGCCACTGTCTTTAGCATATCTATTGTATTACCCAGGTAAATCTATTCACGTCAGTGAATCTTGATAGTTCACTCGCTGATCCAGACATGGCTATGTGACACACAGATAATTGATTGCTTATTCCCCACTGCCTGCAAGAGTCTCTGGAAAGAATTTAGCCCTTTGATACCAGGTAATAATTAGCATAAAATTATATAGCTAAAATGAGTCATACATAATATTTCATAAAAATAGTGCAGAAATTGCGCACATTCTCCGCAGCACTTATGGGAGAGCAAGGGTTGGATAAATCTCAGTTATGTTCTGTGTTAGAAAAATGAGTTGTTCGTTTACCTTTCTCTCTCATAGTATACCCCATGTTTTTGCTCCTGAAGATGATTAAAAATAACCTAACTTTTCTTGGGGGGGAGAGAAAGAGAATAAGATTTATAGGGAGGGAGAGGTGGAAGAATGAGAATATCACAGATCACCACCTACACTCACTCTCGTATTTTGTAGAATTTCTCTGTGCCTCTTTTCTGTTTTTTGTGTCTATTCTCTTCCACTATCCTGTGCAGAATGTAAATGCAGTGGACATTAGAATCGAGCTTTGGAAACCATGAACTTCATTTGAGTGTGAAATTAGGCAATATAAATGTGTGTATGTGTGTCCGTCCCTCACCCCTCAAAAATTCCTAGTAAGAATAATATCATTATTTTTTAAAAATGGAAGGAATTCAGAATCTCAGCCCCTCCAACCATTCTGTTCCTGAAACTGTCTTCAGTTGGAGCAAAATTCTTAATAAAATGAGGGTTTTTTGGTTTATGCTTGTTTGTAAAGGGTAATAGAAAGTTTTGGAGTTTACATTATAAATTAAAATCAACATTAAATAATATACATCAGTTCTCAAACAGTTCTAATTTTACTCTGCAAGTTCCTAAGAGCAGATTGAAGTCTTTCCTACAGTTACCTCACTTGCAACTTATAGCTAAAAATTGAGCAACCTGCATCATCAGACACATGTCAGACAAGGAAGCTGCCACTTTTCTGATGGTTAAATGTTCACTGGTGCAATCTGAGTGAAGACATCCACATTTATCTGAGCTATTATTAAAACTTCCTGAAAAGGACAGACTCGTGTTTTGCAGCTAAGTGGGTACAGGAAAAAGAATCAACGAATGCACCAGAAAACTCTCATCTCAGAGTCACAGCAATGTGGGTTCCAGCAGGTGAGACCCTAGTAAATCACATTATTAAAAAGGGAAAACAAAAGTCAGAATTAAGACTAATGGATTTCTGTAAGGATGGGGAAAAAAAAAGCCATTGAGTGGATGGCCATGGAGACTGAACTACTCTTCCATTGCTAGAAGCCTAGGTTTAGGGTTGAAACACATTTGGGAGGGCTGTGTTGGCAAGGACATGTAGGGTGACCAGATAGTAAATGTGAAAAAATTGGGACGGGGATAATAGGACCCTATATAAGAAAAAGACCCCCAAATTGGGACTGTCCCTATAAAATCGGGACATCTGGTCACTCTAAGGAAATGTGTGGTATGTGCTGTGCTTCTTCTATTGCTAAACAGTGGACTTTTTATCTATGTTTAAGTTTTCAATTTTACTATCAGTTTTATTAATTTTAACTTTTTCTTTAAGGCAGTTTTTCCAATACATTTAATGAGTTAAAATTCTTCTCCCCAAAACAAAGATAGAAGATGCACAACACAAATGCATAACAAACTCTTCAGGGCAGGAACTTTGCTTTTCATGCTTGTTAAGCAGCAAGTACAGCTATTTGTAACCATTATAGTTAGGCTTGTGTTGGTTACAGTGTAAGTACTCAACCTTTTGGGGAAATACAAGCTGTTTGTATATAGGCCCAACAACTCTGTGTCTGTGTTCGGAAATATTCATGAAGTACAGGATCTTTCAATTTTTAACAAGCTAGATATAATTATGAAGTGAAGTTACAGAAAGATTTATTAATTTCTGGGTCTGATATTTGATGCTTAGAAAGTATTTTTGACCGAAGGTTAAGTTGACTTAACAAATGCGTGAAGCCTAATGAAAGTTTAATAGCTTCCAGTTGGACAAAAGAAAATATTAACTTAGGTGAAGATGTCTGTAAAGAATTCAAAAGTACAATGGAAAATGTGACTTCAGTAAGCATACAATAGCTCTTTGCTTAAATAATTAAATACAATTAATTATCTTCTACATGTTCATTCTCTAAACGTTTTCCTTAAAATAATTAATATAGGAAAAATCTCTTCTCCATTGTGTATTTTTTCCAGTAATTTATCTGCTGATAATACAAATGTATTCTATAGGGAATGATGTGATACAGTGAACTGGATGTTACAGGCTGCAAAGTCAATGCTGAGAATTAAAAGCAGCATGAATAATAGGTGACTTAAATACAGTGCATGTTGTGGGCCAATTTAATGAAGAATAATATATTAAGAGTAATATTATTTTTGGAACTGAATGCAGGTGAAACAAGATACATGACCAGTTATGAAACGCAGCCATTTCAGAGTTCAGACTAGACTATAGGAAAAAATAATAATTTTAAAAAACGAATAGTCAAGTGTTAGTTGCATTCTGTGGCAGACACTAAACATTAAGCCAACAGAAGCCATTTTGTTTTGCTTCCATTCTGTCCCTGGTCATTTTTCACTAGATTAGTTCAGCAAAAAATGTACTGAATGTCATTTGATTGCAATAGCTGAGCCTTTTCTTTAAAGATATGTCTATGCAGCAGCTGGGAATGTGCTTCCCAGCACATGTAGACAGACGTGCTAGCACTCTAAAAGTAGTGGTGTGACTGCAGTGGCATGGGCAGCGGTTTGGACTAGTCACCTGAGTACATGCCCAAGGGGTCAGGCGGGTTTATACTCAGGTGGTTAGGCTTAGACGCCACTGTGCCATTGTAACCACACTGCTATTTTTAGTGCTCTAGCTTGAGCAGAGCTAGCACCTCTCTCTTTACCTAGACTGGGAAACATGCTCTCAGGTGTGCAGTCTGTGTAGACATATCCCAAATGACTAAAGCTCTATTCAGACTTCTGGAGGGGAAGGAGGTAATACAGACATGTATCATTCCTTTCCAGATGTTTCTTCCACATAACAGTATAGGTCAGACTATAGAGTTTTCTGTAAAAATACTTGACCCATAGTTTAGCAGAAGGTGTGTTTTGCAGTGGCATAATCATCCTGTATGGGCACAAGGAGCTGCTGTATTGGAAATGTGGAATTGAAATTGACCCTAAACAGTTAAGCATACAGCAGCAGTTCCACTCTTCTGAGTATAGTATACAATAATGGGTTGGTTTGAAACTTCAGAGAAATGACCCTGAACATATTTAAGGATTTTCTTCTTGTTCCTAGATCTTCAAAGGTTTTCCATTTACACAGCTGTGGTCTTTAGGATGGTTTATCTAGTACAAAATTTAAGGACTACACTTCTTAAAAAATAGTATTTCTTTGGCAATATGTTCTGCATTCAGTCAAGAAAGAAGAACCCAAGAGACTCTCTTTGGGAACATGCCTGTGGATTTTAAGGGTCTTGTATAGAATTCCTAAGTAAGGATTAGGAACTTCCTGTTGGTAAAAGGCTACAGGTTTACATTGGAACAAAACCAGGCAAAAAATACTTCAGCTGGGTACAAAACAGCAATATACCAATAGAAAATAGATTCTCTGCTTCACATTTCCAAATGGGCCTCTAAATATGTGCCCACATTGTGCAAGCACAACTCTTTTTTCAAATGTCTTTCCCTACTTTCACCCCTCAGTTTCTCTCTGTTACTCTGATTTTCCTGATCTGTTAATGTAGTTTTTAGTAGACACTTAAAAACTGAAAGTGGATTAATGCATGCTTAAACTCATGTATATGTGAGCTTCTAGACATACTCACTTTGCAGGCACATTCTTAGGAGCCTCTTAATAAATGTGATCTTACACATGCCTATTTTAATGATGACCACTGGTTAGCTATTCTTGGCATGAACAAAGGTGAGATATGACTGTTGATGCATTTGAGTAAAATACTAATCCAGACCAGGAACAAATCCAAGAGAATCCTCTGCTGTCTCATTTTTGAAGTTGCCGTAGAATGAAGAGATAAATCTTCTTTGGAGTTCCAAGCTATGGAATAACTTATTTACACAGAACAGAAAACTGTGCTTCATCGCTCTGCAAGATTTAAAACAATAGATGTGCCAAAGGAATGCTTGACAGCTGGATTAGATAAGTAGGGTTGAAGCTGTGCAATACTTTTATCTAGTTCAATAGTATTAATGAAAAGTCAGTCATATCTTTGACTACCACACTCTAGTTGAAAATCAGCTTTCATTATAATGGCTCATCTGTTTACGTTGCTCTTGCTTATAAACTAGCATATCATATTGGTGATAGGCGTGTACAAGTTAAGCTAGAATTAAAATTAATCATAAGCTACACTAACCTGATGAAGTATTTTAAAATATCCTTTCTTTTTCCTTTCCTTGGGCTGCAACCAGATGCATAATCTACTTCATAAAAAAACCCCAGGAGTACTTATGGCACTTTACAGACTTTGTTAATCTCTAAAATGCCACAAGTGCTCCTCATTCTTCTTGCGGATACAGACTAACTCAGCTACCACTCTGAAACCTGTTACCTATTTAGTGTGACCATAGCCTGAAAGTGAGAGTCCCATACTTCTTGGAAGAGAACAATTTCAAGCATGTTACATTTAGTTAACAAGCCAGGGATGGGAAGGGTGAGAACACTTAGCTAGAATACTTCACTGTGCTTTCTAGTCCTTGTCCCAGAAATGCCATAGGTGACTTGAAAAATGCTATGAATTTAGTAAACTTTGGACCCTGGAGAGGTGACAAATTGCTTGCATGGTTTAGCTCTGAGATTGGCTAGTAAGTGTCAGGCCTGCTTTTTGACCTTTTACATGCTGTGCAGTGGTGATGAAGGTGTTCAGTTTTAACCAGAAATGTGGTCACTCAGGAGATTTGATTAGTAAAATTCCTTTTGCTTCTCTGTCCTCCTTCCAACCTTCTTTTACAGAAGACATAATTTTCATAACTAAGTATCCTATAATGCATCTTTGCATGTTCGTGGACTGTCAGTCTGGCTCCTGGACTGTCATTTTGTTTTCTAAAAGTAGGTTCCTATTATTTTTAATCAGAGAATGACAGAAGGTCTGTGTTGTGCTATACTCTGTGTGTCATGCACAGTATAATATATTCACTGATGTATACCAAAGGCATCACCTATTCAATATCTGTTCATCAGACTCAGACTAGCACAGCTTTTCAGAAGTATGTATGTACTTTGTGTATTTGTCCATGTTTGGAAGTTAGTGGAATAAGTATAGAGTACATATTCATTGGCTATTAAGAATTTGCCAGATGAAGCTGAGCTCAGCTGTTAGTGAAAAATAGGGATGTTCTGTGGGTGTTGATGGAAGGTCAATATGTGAAGTACTGTGAAGACTCCAATGGGGTCACTTATGATAATTGTACTAAAAATGTAACATATGTGAGAACAAATCAGCACTCCAAATGAAATAAGGCTAAAATGTAATAAGAAATAACTATTGGGGAAACTGCAGGCAGTGAAATGTGTTTGGCTGTTCACCGAGTCCCATTCTCAAAGAAACAGTGTGTATAATGGTCAAGAAGCATACTTGGAGGTATAAAGAAGGATAAAATAGTATGTGGAGAAAACAGAATCACATCTATGTTTGTACTGTTCAGTTTTGTATCTCTAAAGAGTATAAATTTGGTAAGTTTTTGTAATAAAATTGGCAAAAAGCCAAGCTACACAAGCACTTAATATTATAAATGACCAATTTGGGAACTAGATTTGGGTCTTGTGCTATGTGCATATGTTGTAGGTGATATTTTCCTTCATTGTCTGAGGTGGTAAGCCAAAAGCTGTGAACTATGTTCTGTCAGACTGACACGACTTCAGTGCTACAGCTTCCTACAATAGGTGTGATTTATTTTCCCATAGAGATCATTAGTCCCAAGACTGTCTGCAGTTGTTAAACTTGCAAAATATTCCCAACTGTAGTCTTCAAAGAATTAACATTTCATGTGTTTCCTGTTTTCTAACAGCTTGTTCAGTGTTGCTTAAAAATGTAACTCTGCTGGGTAATCACAAATCAAATGTGTTGTAAAATTTATGAATTATATGATGTATTTGGAATGAATCTGAGTCTTAATTTCATTTTTAAGGCAATTCGGGGAGTAGAACACGCAGTCCTATCTTCAGCTATAGGCTCAAACTTGGAAAAGGTATTAACCTCTCCTGGGAAAAGGAGAACATTTTAAAAATAGATCGCCAAATGAAACACACAAAAATAGGTGTCCAGAAAGAAAGCATTTTAAAATGCATTGTTTTTCTTCAGCCAATGACTATTTACTTCAGAATTTAGTTGACCTTTTAGGTTATCTATGAAAATGAATTTAACGATAGTGTCCTACCCTCTCACAAAGTGGATAACATCCATTGCTGGGACACAAAGATGAGACCAGTAAAATGAATTTCAAAGATATTTCAAACAGAACACTTGTTATGGTGGTGAGTGTTATAGAAAACACTAAAATGAGTATTAAATTATGTGGCTTTCTTTTTCTAGAGGTTAAAGGTTAGTGCACTGTCTTTGGGGTTACTTTGCTCTTTATTAGGGAGTTAACAGTTTTCTTTGTCTTCCACCATTTAAGAAAATTACTATAATTATTATGTACAATTAATTGACCATTTAAAGTGCATCTTTTTAGGTATTACAGCCACTTTTACTTTTATAACCATTCATTAGTCAAAATACACTAAAATGAAAAAAGAGCAAATCTGTAGGTAAGTGGGAGGTAAAATATTTAACAACTCAATTGTATGTGTTGAGTCTACTATAAGGATTGGGGTTTTCTGTCTATTCTGAGCATGTATTAGCTCAGTCAGTTAGCAGTGTTATGATGGGGAAAAAACATTACCTTCTGAAGCTAATTTAATGACCAACTTAACTGATGTTTAATGAACTGTGGTGGTGAATGCACTTTTGTTTTCTCTAGTTGTCAGATCTGTGAAAGATATGCAAGGAATATGCTAGCAGGTTACACAGAGATTATAAGCATGAGTGGAATTATAGCTAGTTATCGGTATAAATTAAGATATGTTTGAACAGTGTCTAACTTTAAGAAACAGAAAAGGCTATGGTTCCTATCAAATCTGACCTTTTGTTCCTATATTTCCACTTCCCTATTGTCTCTTTGGATCCAGTCCTACTTGAATACTGTACAGTGATGCTGTCTGATTCAGTGGCTGTCATGGTAGCTTAGTCCACATCTTTATTCACCATTCTGCAGAGAATTTTGCATAAACTTTCCCTTTTCCATAGCGTTTTGATAATGGAGAATCTCAGTCAGTGAACAGCGAAAGGAAACATACCCACCACTGCTACTTTTAAATAGCATTCACCTCATATCTGGGGTTTTTGCTGGTGAGTGAAAATGGTATTTGGCTAAAAGTTTTGTTGTTTGTTATCTTTGAGAGTTGAACCTTAGTCCACTCTTACAGCCTTTAGACTGCATGAAATATTTTCATGTGCAGTAGTTGAAAGGCTCTACCTTGCCATTGTTACCATATTGCATAATGATGATATTTTCTTAAAGTGAGTTTCATAATTGGTCCTGATATTCACAGGGTTGTCTAATTGTATTAAACTTTTGAATTGAGCACCATGACAGAAATCCATTGTAAATCTAGTGAGCTATTAGCGTGTAATATCTCTGCATGAACAGCTTTGGTTGTCTAGATGAACTGTTTAACTAAAAAACCAAAATCATATATTCAATGCTAAGTATATGTACATTCAGTAAATGAGAGGAGTTGGTTGGTTGTCAGCTGCCATACATTTCCACAAGGTATTGGTCCATTGTTCCCGGCTACACTGTGTTAAAAATAAGCACTTCATGTACAAAACAGTTTTTGAATAAATGCTGTGCTAAGGAGAGACCCAAAGTGAAACAGGGAACTTCAGATGTAACGTACAAACGGTGTAACACATTCACCTGCCTTGACATCACATCTGATAGCATCTAACATTGATCTCCAACGTCTATACCTGCTGAACTGCTCTTTCTTCATGTGAAATCTTTGCAACAGCTTTACTTTGTTTGTTTGTATTGTTTTGGGGATAATAGTTGTTTACTGATTCAGATTTTGTTTCCATAACCTAAATACTGTTTAGTAGCTATTGATGCAGATCCTCAGACCTGTTAACTCCCCTCAGCCAGCATCTGGGCATCTCCTCCCCTGCCCTAGTATGAGCAAATCTTCAGCTGGTGCAGGGAGTGGTTATAAGCCAGCACAACCCAGTAAAGGCATGAGGCTCCTTTATGTTGCGCCCATGGCTGGACTGGCCCCCACTGTCTCCAGGATTAATGTAGCATAGACTAGATCCAACAAGTCTTTACTTCCAGTTATAAAAAGCTATGTGTACGTTTTAAGTCATAGTCTATATCCCTTCTCCATTGTTAACAATAAGACTCTTAGTATTTAATCGGTATTTTCCTGAGATTGTTCACTTCAATTTGTCCTCCCCAAAATTACTCTGCTGTGAGGATTACCTCTAGTGTCCTGAAGCATTACCAGCTGTTCACTTAGCATCTACTGCATGTAGTTCTGCATGTAATTTTAAGCTCCCATTTTCTCTCCAGTGTTGCTGTGTTTTTTACCAAAGTTATTGAGTGAAATAGAATAAATGGAAAGTTATTAGAATCAGATATTTTCATGATTACATCTACACGTCTGTAATGCCTTTTCATTAATCATAATTAGTGAAACAAGGACCACTCAGACTCCATTACTGCGGATATTTCATAGTGATTTTTTGTTTGTGTACAGCTCCTGAAGACCTTGTTATAGCGTTTGTGCTTCCCTAATTGCACCTCCCCTTTCTTTTCACACTTTTCTTTGTTTTCCTAAGCTCTCGAGTAAAAAACTACCAATCATTAGTTAACTGCAAACATGGAACATGAATGCTGTAATTGAGGGATGCTATTCACTTAAAAACCATGTATTTCAAGCAAACAAGTTTCCTTAACGTTGTAAACAACTTACGTGATTTAAAATTAATTAATTTTAGAAATCTAGTACTGTTTACCTCCTTCTTGGTCTGCACATGCTAGGTTTCTGTGGGAGACTTTTCAGAGCTTCATGAAGAATTGGGATGGCCAGTTCACAAAACTGAAGAGGATAGGTTTATGAATCCATTAGGAAGCTTTGAAAAATCTTACCTTTACTGTTTGTTATTGTGTTGTACATAACTGGGTCAGGGAACCACTGACAGCTACTATTTTGGCAGATCCCCAGATACTGAAGTTGGTCAGTGTGGCAGAGAAAAATAGTGCTGCAGGGAAAACGTCAACTTGCTTTAGCAGCCTTTTTAGAAATTCTAAGGGGAATACATTCTGAGCAACACTGCTGTGGTCTTACTATGCAAGCTTCTTTTTACTAAGTATGGGTCTGAAGTTGAGTTGACATTATCGTTGCTCAGGTAATAGTCTTCAGGTCTCTCAAAATGATGATGAGGACAGATGATGAGATTTTACCTTTACAGTACTATAGCACACACTGTGCATGCGCTGACTTATATTGTCACACATATATTGCTGTTAGCAAGAGATGCCATCAAATGAATAACTACACTTCTCCATGAGTAAGTTTTATCTACTGTTGTAACCCCCATACAAAACTGTTAGAGATAAAGATAAGAGAGAAAGTGGTTTTCACCCCAGTTTACTATTTTCTTGATATCACAGCATTTTAAAAGTTAATTTTTTCAGTATACTCTGAATTTCTCAGAAACATTGCCTTGTGAAAAGATTTGCGATTTTGCAGTATATTACAGCAGTTTAAAGTTAGTGGAAATTAATTAAGAAAAATAGAGTAAGAATTATTTCTTTCAGAATTGATTTGTAACTTCCTTTTAAAGTTATTTAAACAGGTTTATGATGTCAGATCCCTGACATAAGAAAGAGGATACGAACAGTTGCCACCTTTTATATCTACTCCAGATAGCCAGGGTTTGAAAATCTAGTAATACTAAGAGGACGTGCTCTCGCAGTTTTATTAAGCAAGACTTACCTTATTAAAAACTTTTTATTAAAGCATTGGCAAATGACATATAACTTGTTGATTTAACATCTGATAGAAGTAAAATTTTAAGAAATAAGATTTATAGTTTCCAGGAACTCTTGCTAATCCCAATTTAAAAGAAAATAGCAAATGTTTACAACATTTTAAGGCATTTTATCCCAAATTGTCCTTACATATTTTACAGTTGATGATTATTTAAGAGAACTGCTGTACCACAGAAACTCGCAATGATGATGTGATGCAATTTACAGATAGATCATAAATGAAATTGATAACATTTTAAATAGTCTCAGACAAGACTACATCTAGACATGAAATTTAACATTCAGTTCTCATCCATGATAATAAACAATGTCTGTTTGGGTTAGCTCTGACTGCTGTTAATTTTCTAAATGACTTTGATTTTAGTTGTTTTTATGGTACAACTGAGGGCAAACAGCATGTTAATCTAGACTATTAAACTTTGTTTTTACAATATAACACTATTTTCTTGGTCTGCTTAATACATTTCAAAGGAGGGAAGAAATAAAAAAAATTTGCATGATTATTATAATCAGAGAGACTGCTAAACATCTTTTATTTAGTATCAGGAGTGTGTTGAGGCCTGTACAAGACAAGAATAAAGATAAAATCCATGCCCCAAGAAGTTTATAATATTCATTTGCATCCTCTGTTTGCAGGCATAATAATCAGTGTGTGCAGCCATGTCTATAATTGAGGTTTATATAATTGAAACGTGCTATACTCCAAACACAGAAAATTGATCTACCACCAGACTTCTGTCTAAAGAAACTCAACCAGGGCATCTTTCCACTCTGGGATGAATTTTTTTATTTGTACATTTCTTTCTTAGTCAAGTAACCTATTGCAAGTTCAAATAGTTTTCTTCAATAAATGTAACAATATGGTTTCACTTACAAATACTTACTTATAGACTTTAAGCTCAGAAGGGTCTATCATGATCATCTACTCTGACCACCTGCTGCGTATGACAGGCTACAAAATCTCATCCACCCACTCCTGAAATAGAATGCTAGCCTCTGGCTGAGCACTGAAGTCCTCAAATCATTGTTTAAAGACTTCAAGTCACAGGTGCTGATTTTCCAATATGCTGGGGGGTGTTCGGCCCTAGGCCCTGCCCCGACTCCATCCCTTACCCAAAGGCCCCACCTGCCTTTTCCCGCCCCTGCTTCACCTCCACACTGCCTCTTCTCACCCAGTTCTGCCCCCTTTCTCGAGCGTACCGCCTCCTTGTTCCTTCCCTCTGTGCCCCAGAGGTTCCTGCATGCCACGAAACAGCTGATTGCGGTGTGCAGGAGGCTTAGGGAGGGACGGGAAAGCGCTGATCGGTGGGGTCCGCTGGTGGGCAGGAGGCACTGGAGGCAGAGAGAGGTTCTTATAGGGAGGCTGCTCTCTGTGGGTTCTCCAGTCCCAGAGCACTCACAGAGTTGGCGCTTATGCTTCAAGTTACAGAGAATCCACCATTTACACTACTGTGCTGCAGTTCCCTCTCACCTGCTGAGAAAATAGTGAAAATCTGAGAGAAACTGTGCTAACATGAGCACAATCTTGCCGCACATCATAAACAGAAACTAGAATTCTTGACTGCCGGGGTGGTGTAACTAGATGGGGAGGAAAAGCAATGGGAATATTGTGAGGGCTCTGCTTTTGTGTAAACTTGTGAATGTGTGGGAATGGGGATGCCTGGAGGCAAGAGCAAGACCCAGATGGGCAGGAGTGGTTGCTTTGAGACTCAAGATTGGGATGGGGAGTAGGGAGTGAGACCTGGAGGGAGGGAGTGGAGCAACTACAATGGCACCTTGGATTAGATCAGATAGCAGGACCAGGAGGGGCAGGAATGCGCCTGGGACCAGGTAACCCCTGGCACCCTCCTTCCCAGCCTGCAGTGGCTGCCCCCCTCTCCCTGCCCCCACCACGTGTCAGGGCTTCCCCTCACTTTCCTTCCCATCCCTCTGTCCCATCCTCCCCATTCCGGATTAACAGAGAGCCTCCACCCTCCTCACTTGGCAATCCATGTTAGGGCTTGTCTACACAGAGTTACACAACAATGGATGTGCAGTCACTGGGTAAGAGGCCTCTGGACCCCAGTGTCCTCTTACCTAGGGTGCTGCACCCCTGCAGTATCCTCACAGTCTAGCTCTGGGTCCCTTCCCTGGGGAACCCTCAGTTGACAGGACCTTTGTGTAGTCTAGGTAGAGACGCTTGAAATGTTCCATTGTACTGATGTGGTGGTTATTGCGCAAACTATAGGAATTCAGATTGTGTCATGAGAGCCTTCTGAATTGAGGGAAAGAAGCTAGATATCTGGATTGGAATGGTTACTAATAGGTATCCATGGAATGGTTCAGGAATGCCAGCCCTGCCAATAAAGATGGGATGCTGTAAAACAGGCTCTGTGTTCTCCAGTAGTCTGTGATGTTTCAGTGCAATCTGGACAGTGTTTTGTCTTCCCTGCTGTGCACAGATTGAGTGCATATAGATGGCTAATTAAACTTTGAACCAATAAACAGATTTGAGAGGCTACTACTTTGAAGACTAGGAGATCACAATTTCCTGTTAGTTGCTTTTCCTCAGATAAAGCTAAACATGGAATCTCAGAAGTTTAGATGTGTGCTAACTTTAACTAAAACCCCTTTTGGCATCCAGCAGCAATTGTTTTTTGTTTGAGCAAATACGACATATAAGCACACATTTTCCTCTCCTGTTACCCAGGGTATAATTTATTAAAAGTTACTTTATAAAAATATAATTGACTTAAGCCATGTGGTAATGCAAAGTAATTTACTCATACACCAATAGCAATACTCTGTTTATATTTGAGCAGAGACCAGAAAATGAAACTAATTTCTGCTGCACTGTCAGAGTTACTGCATCTGAAATACTTATCTATATTAGCGCATTTTTAAAGAAAAAAAATTACCTGTATTTTATCTGAAGATAAGATAAAGAAGGAATTTGTAGGGTTGACTTTGTTGTGGTAGATAGTAGATGTGAGCACATTAGCATTAATAGACCCCTGAAAGGATTGCCAATTAGTGAATTTAATCATGTGAATATAATTTAGTGTACAAAGATGCTGCTTATCACGGAGTCTTGATGAGCACTTTATAAACAGGATCAGAATCTAAACATCAAAGAATATAGATGGCCCACTACTAAAACCTCTTGTGTTTTTTAAGCTCTTTACATATTCTTCCCTCTAGGCAGAACGAATAGGATAGCAAAATTTCTTTATCTAAAGGAATACAAAAGAACACTGTGCTTTAAATGTATAGTTGAAATAACTTTAAACTCCTGATGAAATAACTTTAAACTTCAGATATCAGAATCAGAAGGAAACAAATTTGCTCAGAACAACTGAGAACTCACTATTCATGTTTCAAGTTGTGAGCATTTTTTTCCCCATTGCTGAATCCGATGCGTCATAAAAGACTTGTATTGCTCATTGCCAAGAAGTCTATTTTTTGTGTAATACACCTCTTAGGAGAATTCCTTCCTCGGTCCCCCTAAGAAGTATCACTGTAGAAAGTTACTTTCCTGCTGAATTTAGTAGAAATGGCAGGTTCACAAAATTAAGAATTAAGAATTTACTTTCATTAAGAAGAATTATTAACTTCTTGGATTATGTTTGCCAAGAGTAGTTCTGAATAGCCTCTTGGTTGTATCACATTTGTCCTTGGTTCTACTCCTTCGTCTCCTTCCGTTTAGTCATTTTTAATGAAAGAAAAAGGAAGCCTGCGCCTCAGGAGAAACCAGGAACAAAAGACAAAGTTCAGAAGTAGAAAATTGTTTTCTTGTAAGTGGACGACACCTGGCTGACCCTTGGATGTTGAAACCTGGCCTGAGCATTCTTTGCGGTTTTAGTGCAACCTATGGCGGCTGTTGCCCTTTGGCAATTAACAAGTCAGCACCAGGCTTGAGATTTTTTCTTCACAGCAAGTGAGAAAGTGTGTGAGGTTTTTTTAAACCCTCAGTATTATCCATTCTAGTTCTTGCTGTTAGAAACAAGCTGAAGGTCAGGCTGGGGCTAGCCAGAGTGACAAGACTAACAAGCTATGGGGCATCCTGTGTGAAATACGAAGTGTGCTCAAAGAAAACTAGATGACATTTTGATTCTGCCTTGACTACAGTAGTGCCAAGTTGACATATAGTACATGCAGCCTACTTCAGTCACGGGGTTAGTTCAATGAATACTGCTAAAACCAAATTAAATCATCTGCTTACTACTGCATGACAGATAGGAGCATGAAAACATCCAGACTTTACTGTGCATGAAACAGAATGAGAATTTCATTGTGCTAGTTGGTGTAACTTAAAACAAGTGGCTTTCATTTTTTGTTCAGGGGTTTTTTTTTTTTTTTACTGTAGTGATGAGACTTCACCTTTAAATGCCTGAAGCTTTTTGTCTCTTTGCATTTTTGTCCTAATTGAAAAACCAAAATGATAAACAGTAATTAACCTGATGAGAAAAGAAAATACTGAAGTATTATGGTATTTCAATGTAAATAGCAAGTAATTAATATTTCAGAAAGAACTAAAGATGTCATGTTAATTATAACTGTAGGAAAAATATAAACACACTTTTAAAAAGTTAATCTCTGCAAAGACCACAAAAAGAATTCTCACTTTTAATAGACTAAGAAAAATTCCACTGTTAGACTGGTCATTTCAGGAAATACTGTTTAATCCTTACTCTTAAAAAATTGTATTGTAATTAAAAGGTCCCTTGGAAGTAAAGATGTGTCTATACTGTCAAAATGAAATAAACCTCTGCATACTTAATGTTTTAATAAGAATAACTGTCCCATTTTCCTATTTTACTCTAGTTTGCACAAATGAGAAATAGGTTCTAGTGGGTTAAAAAGACACCATCTTTAGAAAAATCACACTCTTGTCTCTGAAAATGTTTTATTTTGTATTAGCTCCCTTTTCCTCTGTCCTCTCCCCCAAAACATCTACATTCATATTTTTTGTTTGTATCACTGAAGAACGGTTGACTAGTCTTTCCCAGAATGCTCAAAAACAAAATTATCCTTGGGCTAGGAGTAAGCAGGAGGAGTTTCAGTCCAAAAAAAGTTTATTGAAAAGTTGCTTGGGTGAAAATAGTGATCTAATGGAATTTCTTCTCAGTCATTACTGTAGAGCCAGTTGAGCATTGGCTACAACAGAGGTTGGAATAAAAGAATGTTGAAGCAGAGTCAAAATAACAGGCATAGAATTCACAAGACATTGAACTAATGCTTCCCTTGCTTTAAAGTCATTCCTAATGAGTGCACATAGAAGATATGTCTAGAATCAGACACTAGCATTCTATTTTTTCTGTTTCTAAAATATCTTCTAATGAAGTATGGTATGCATGTGAGATGTGCAGAACAGAGAATAACCCAACAGGCATGCAAAGGCATAAAAGGTACCTTGTGTGGCAAAGCTCTGGCCTTGTCCCTGTGGGTCCTGCGCTTTCAGGCGGTTTGTGCTAGCCTCAGCGGCTCACTGTGACCCTCCACGGAGCCCCTCTGTCTCCAGGCCAGGGTTACAGTCTACTGAGCCCTTCTCATCATGAGCCAGCAAAAGCGGTTGGTGAGAGAACTCCCACAGTCTCTGTTGTCCCTCTGGGCTTATTTCAAGACAGTATAGCCTCCTGTTCTGCTAAGGGCCTGCCTTCCCCTTCCAGGAGATGTATCAATAGTAGCAGATTGGGGGCGGGAACCTGAGCCCGCCTTCTACTCTGGGTTCCGACCCAGGGACCCTAATGGTAGTAGCTGTTGGCAGCCAACCTTTCACTGACAGAGTTGCTACTTTTCCCTGGGCCACTTCCCCACAATTCTCCCACTTCTCCCTTACCTCAGGTCACAGCAAAGCTTCCTCTCCTCCAGCTCCTCTCTCCTTGCCCCCCCACCTGACTAACTGGGAGGTTTTTAATTGGTTTCAGCCAGCCCCTTATTGGCTTCAGGTGTCCCAATTAGGCTAGTTATTTCTACTCCTTTCTAGAAGGTTCTTAATTGGCCCCAGGTGTCTTGATTGGCCTGGAGTAGCCTTTGTTTGGCTATCCAAGGAACAGGGACCTGCACATCCTGAGGCTAATATACCTGCCTTCCTGCAATCTCTTATACCCTTCTGGTCTGACTCCGTCACACTTGTTAACAAGAAACAACTAAAACAAGTGTGGAAGGGAGAAAAGGAGGCTGAAAAGGAGACTAAACTCCAGGGAGGAGGTTGTTTTACCACATAACAAACCCCTCCTGAGCTATTTATAAAATGTCAGTTTTTTATTTCACAGTTAAAGGACTCTACAAAACATTAAAGCTGTAACTAAAACCAGTGGGTTACTTTCTTTCCTTTGGTATTCATGATAAATAGGAGTTGAGGGAATTGAGGGAGGGAGGGGATTGAGTTGAGGGAGGGAAGTGAGTTGAGGGAATTGACAGTGAAGTATTATGAATTTTGTGCAATAATTTAGTCAAGAATTGCGATATAAAGGGTGGAAACTGAATTAACCTCCAAACACAAATTACAGTGTCATTGCCCAAGTCAAATGCATGGAATGTTTCCCTTTGGGAAGGCTCCTCCTCCCATCCAGCCCTGGCTAGGTTGTAGCTATAAAGTGGTGACCAGAAGTGAGTGGATGGTGAAAAGACAAAGCTGGAAACTTGGAAGGAATTGTTCTGCAAAAGGATCATACTCATTTGCAAGCCCACACAGAATTTGGAATTTCCATAATGGTGTAGAATTTACAATTGGCAGCCCATCCAATATTGGCTCTTGCAGCCTATAAATCTCTAATACTCCTGCATATTTTTCCAACAATAGAGCAATGGTACAAATTGTCAATTCAGCTATGCTCAACTTGCTGTCAGAAAGCGATTTGAATTTTGGATCAGTATTACCCTTCCATGTGCAAAGCTGTGCTAGATACTAAGGCATACAGGGCATCTTCTTTTTATTACAACAGTATTGTGTAAGCAGTGAAGATTAGGCCTTGAAGACTTTATCTGGGGATATGATGATGCTCAACTATGAAAACGTCTTCTGGTGTGAAAATTATATATTAAAGCAAGGATTGTTTAAAATGTTCACTTGTGTGTGTATACAAAATATGTATTTCTATTTGTGTATTTACAGATTTCATAATATATTTAAATTTCTCTCTCTGACCCCAACTGTAGCAATAGGAGCACCTCTGACTGATTATTATTAAATGCAGGATCATCTTCCTTTTTTAATAACATGATTAAATTCAAGTAACTGAGCAATGTGATTGACTTAGCAATTTTGGATGCTTTTTTACACAGTGCTGAAACACATCCAGCTGTCAGGGCTGATCTTACCATGAGACGAACTGAGGTGGCCACCTCAGGTGCCAGACTGTGGGGATTGGGTGGGGGCGGTGCCACTAGGACCCAGAGTGTAGAAAATTGTGTCTGCTGCTGGTGCATACGTATTCTCCCTGCTCTAGATGCACAGGGATGGTGGAGTGCTGGGCTGGAGGAAGGAGGGCACAAGAGACATAACAAGCAGGCAGGAGAAAAGGTGAGAGGGAAGAACAGAAAGCAGCAGGAGCTGAGGAGGAGAGAGGAGGAGGAGCCTCTTATGTACCTCTCTAGCACCCCAGGAGCCTGGACTGATTAACACCAGATTCTCAGGGTGCTTCCTGTTTCCTGCTGCTTCTCTGAACCCACTTGAGGAGAGCAGGCAGCCAACTGAAGTAGTAGGAGTCAGTTAGGCCCTTAAGATGCTGATATCTTCCCTCACTCAGGCCCTGCTCCCAGCCTGCTTATTTGTCCCTTCAATTAAGAGTTGAGAGCCACTATAGCTGGCAGAGAAGATCTGGAGCAGCATTCAGAAAAAGAAAGCAAAGGAAGCTTTTCTATCTAAGCAGGAAGGAGCTCTCCTGAGATACATAGACGCAAATGTTCATGGTGAGCCTTCCGGCCCCAATGAGTATGTGAGTGGTGAGGAGATGCCTGATCTTCCAGTTAGAGTGCAGGTGACCTGGCAGCTACTGCAGCATCCATATCTCCATCTCAAATGGATGTAACCATGCACATTCCTGAAGAAAAGTGTGGAACAGAGAAGAGTGTGGTGGAGGCACAAGAAACAGCTGCTGCTGAGTTTTGTTCCTTAAGTCTAGATGATCCAGCACTGTGGACCCACTTGAGCAGTAGCCTGAGGGACTTCCATGTACTGCCTGGGCAAGAGCAAGTGAAAAATTTCATGTTCCCCAAAGATAATGAAAATAGAAGTTTCCATCCAACATATTACTGGCATGAAATCCCCAATGGTGACAAAGTGGAGAGGTCATGACTTATGTACTCAAAAACCCAGAATGCTGCATATTGTTTTTGTTGCAAACTTTTCTAGTATAATGTTCCAGCCACATTGGGTTCTATAGGAAAAAAAGGCCTGGAAAAATCTGGCTAGAAATCCGGCATACCATGAGAAGGCAGCAAATCACCAGAGAGCATTGCATAGATGAAAAGAGTTTGAGATGAGACTAAGGTTAAAGGCCACCATAGGTGATCAGCATCAAGGGAAGATTGCATCAGAGTCTCTTTACTGGCAAAATGTTGTGGAAAGGCTCATTGCCATTGTGAGAATGCTTGTACGCAAACCCTAGCACTGTATGGCACTTCAGATCAATTGTATATGCCAAACAATGGAAAATTCCTTAAAATTGTGGAGCTGATGGCTAAGTTCAATGCTGTACTCCAGAAGCATCTGAGAAGAGTCACCACTCAAGAAATATACACACACCACTACCTTGGAAAAACACAAGTCAAAATGAGATCATACAGTTACAGGCAACAAAAGTCAAACAGAAGATTGTGGCAGATCTGAAGTCAGAAAGATATTACTCTGTTGTTCTGGACTGCACACCTGACATCAGCCATATGGAACAAATGACTTTAATGGTGCATTTGTAACAACCACAGACAGTGAAAATGTCCCTGCAATGGTGACTGTCAGAGAACATTTCCTAGAATTGATTTTGATGATACTACGGGAGCTGGTATGACAAATGTGCTTCTTAAAAAGCTGGAAGATACAGGAATTGCGATAGGTGACATGAGAGGTCAGGGCTACGATAATGGTGTCAACATGAGAGGAAAGAACAGAGGAGTGCAGACACAAATCTGAGAGTTAAACCCTCGAGAATTTTTTTTGTCCCATGCAGTTGTCATTCATTGAACTTGGTACTCAGTGATGCAACATCAACTTCTAGTGAGGCTGCTGAAATTTTTAATGTAATTCAAAGCATCTATGTATTTTTCTCTTTATCAACTCATTACTCTCTGACACTGAAACCACTGAGTGCCACACGATGAGAACGTCAAACACCGAATTGGGAAGATAGATGATGCCATAGTTGCCATTATGGAGGATAATGCTATAACAGGAACTGTTTGTGGGAGAACAGTGGCAGAGGGAAATGGAATCACAAGAAACATACATAACTTCAAATTTCTGTGTGGCTTAGTGTTATTCTATGACATACTGTTTGGAATAAATTTTGTAAACAAGAGACTCCAAGGTGTTGGCCTTGATATAGCTGGAGCAATGGAACAACTGGGCAAAGCAAAGTCATACTTAGTCTTGCTGGTCAGATGAGGGATTTCAAAACGTTCTGAAGAGTGCACGAAAAATAGCAGAGGAACTTCACACTGAAGCTATTTTCCCACCCATTCAAGAATACAAGAGTCACTGAAGAAGAAGATATTTTGATTACTAGGCATGGGATAATCCCATAAGAGACCCAAAACAACAGTTCAAAGTTGAATTCTTTAACCAGATGCTAGATGTGCACTACAGTCAGTTGAAGACTATTTCATGCAGCTCAGGGAACACAGCAGTATATTTGGGTTGTTGTATGATATTCGAAAACTCCTAACTATGCCCGAAGAAGACCTACGCCAGCAGTGCAGTATACGAGAGACAGTGTTGACACATGATGACGTGTGTGATATTGATGCGAGTGATTTAGGTGATGAACTGAAAGCTCTTTCAAGATACATTTCAGCAAGATCAACTCCAAAGGCTGTTCTGGAATATATGTTCACAAATAAGATGGCCATCCTCTTTCCAAATGCTTTTGTTGCTCTGTGCATACTTCTAACGCAGCGGTTCTCAAACTTCTGAGAACTGCGACCCCTTTTTCATTCATCGGCTGCCACGGCGGACCCTTGTATGTCCGCTGAAAAGCTGCCGAATGAATTACTTCCGCATTTGGCAGCTATTTTCGGCGAACATGCCGAGCTCTCCCGAAATAGGTCGGCATGTCCGCCGAAAAGCCGCCGAATGCAGAAGTAATTCATTCGGCTACTTTTAAGTGGCACCAGGAGCACGCGACCTCCCCGGGAGCACTTGGCGACCCCAGGGGGATCGTGACCCCTAGTTTGAGAAACCCTCTTCTAACGCTTCCTGTAACAGTTGGCAATGGAAAATGCAGCTTCTCCAAGCTGAAGTTAATAAAAACATATCTCTGCTTCAGAATGACAAAGGAGAGGGTGGTTGGCCTTGCAACCATCTCAGTAGAGCATAGAGCTGGCCCAGACTGTGGACCTTCAGGAAGCAGTTCAAATCTTTGCAACCAAGAAGGTACGGAACGAACCACTTTGATTATTCAAACATGAGCCAGTGTTTACTGTGCAGACTAGAAAAGTTACGTTTGCTGTTCTGAATTGAGACCTCTCAAAGTTTTGGCCCAAGTGACAGAGCATGGGGGCATCATTTGAGCTCCCCACCTTAGGTGCGAAAATGGTGCCTGCCAACTGTTTTGATAGACATAGCATAGTAAGTCATTCTTCTGTAGCAAAGAGCTTTACAAGGATGAGTTAACTGATAAAACACACCCTGGAGTAGGGCGTTTGTTCCACATATGGCAATGAGGGAACTAAGGCACAAGGAGGCTAAGGTCCTGATTTCAGAGGTGCTTATCATGTACAGCTCCTACTGATAGTAATTGGAACAACAGCTGTTCAGAAGTTCTGAATGTCAGACCCTAAATGACTTTAAAAGTCCACACAATGATTTGCTGGCATAGATCATGGAATAGATCATGGAATTCTTTATTTCCCAGATCCCGGGGCTTTAACAGTTAGATCTGTTTCTTTCCACAAGCAACATTCACTCTTTCTTCCCCCATGAAAGAGATGATGCTTTGTGCTGTACAATCTTCTAGTGCAATTAAAGACAGAAACAGTAGAAACGACACTGAACAAAGGCACACAATCTGTTAGGAGCACCTTAAATTTGTAGAAACAAAAAAAGAGAATGGGGAGACCTTTATAAGTACATATAAGATATCATAATATATGACAATGAATGTCTACTGAGATGTTAATGTGCCTAGAGAAACTGTCCACTTATGATCTTGTTTAGTTAAAAAGAAACTGTTCTACACCTTAGACACTTAGTGGGGATTTTTAGAAGTGCCTTAGCAGCATGAGCCCAAGTGATTTTGGAGCTACTAAAAAGACTAATAGTCCCATGGCTGTAGTAATATTTGCTGTTGAATGGAAAGTATCATCTTAAAAAAGGAAAACAAACACCCACACTATTTAATTGTAAAGAAATTGCTTGTTGATCTGTTGCCACAAAAAATGCAAAGAGTAGATAAATTGACAATTAGTGTGCTTCTGTCAGAAAGGATCTCTGACTTTGCAAGCATTTGGAGGAATAGGGAGGTTGTCTTTGCTCTTCCACTGAAACATAGCTTTCTCTGTTGTATAACTGCACAGTTCTTCATCTCCAGGAACCTAAAAAGAGATGAAGTGAAGAGAAATACTCCCATTTGAAGGTAAAAGAGGGAATTGTAACTACCTGTGTGGCAATTGTTCTCAATATATAATGAAAAATAATATTTTTATGTAGCACACCTCAGAGACAATACCTTAGTTAATTGCTTAATTAATCAAATCAGAGCCTCTTCCAAAGCTCTCAAATATCTGTGGATCAGGTAAAATAATTGTCCTGGATAGGTAGGTCCTCCTCTGCTCATAAGGGCATTTTGACTTGTTTTTGCCCATAACTTTGCCTTGTTGTGTGTGACTGTGGAAGCTGGCAGAACAGAGGATGTAAACTGTTGAAGATGGTAAATGAGTTAACAGTGTTGAGATGTTGGTTCTTGAGGCTGTGTGGGAACTTTGACTAACAAGCTCATTAGCATTGGAAAAATTATGATCAGGTACAAGTGTGTATTATAACTGAATACCCAACACTGTTCATTCTGATATAGAGCTAAATCAGGGATAGGCAACCTATGGCACAGACGCCAAAGGCGGCACACAAGCTGATTTTCAGTGGCACTCACACTGCTTGGGTCCTGGTCACTGATCTGGGAGGCTCTGCATTTTAATTTAATTTTAAAGGAAACTTCTTAAACATTTTTAGAACCTTATTTACTTTACAACACCACTAGTTTAGTTCTATATTATAGACTTATAGAAAGAGACCTTCTAAAAACGTTGACACATAATAATGGCACATGAAACCTTAAATTAGAGTGAATAAATGAAGACTCGGCACACCACTTCTGAAAGGTTGCCGACCCCTGAGCTAAATGTTAGTAATTCAGATTATGCTTTGCTCAAAGGATTTGAGCTTCTAGTTTTTGAGTATTGAGAGATCTCTTATGCCATCAAATTTTTGTGAAGTGCAAAGACAAGGGGGCTTTTTGCAAAAATGAAGTGCAAGATTCATGGAAGTATAGGACTGGAAGGGACCTTGAGAAGTCCTAGACCATCCCTGCCAGGTGTTTGGCCAACTGTTCATTAAACCCTCCAATGATAGGGATTCCGCAGCCTCCCTTGGGAGCCTATTCCAGAGTTTTAATTACTCTTTTTATAATTAGAAAGTTGTTCCTAATATCTAACCCTCTGTCTCTCTTGCTGCAGATTAAGCCCATTATTATTTGTTCTACATTCAGTGGACATGAAGAGCAGTTGGTCACTGTCCTCTTTTATAATGGCTCTTCACATATTTGAAGAATGTTATCAGGTCTCCCCTTCCAATCTTCTTTTCTCAAGATTAAACATGCTCTGTTTTTTTTAATAGTTCCTTATACGTTTTCTAACCCTTAACATTTTTATTGCTCTCCTCCAGATTCTTTACAGTTTGGCCACATCTTTCCAAAAATATGGCACTCAGAATTGCATTCAGTACTCCAGCTGAGGCTTCACCAGTGCCAAAAAGAGTAGGTCAATAAACTCCCATGTCTTCCATGCCACACTCCTGTTAATATACCCCAGAATGATATTAGCCGTTTTCTCATCTGCATCACATGGTTAACTCCTATTCAGTTTGTGTTATACTATGTCTGTAGATGCTTTTTAGCAGTACTGCCATCTCACTGGTTATTCCCCATTTTGTAGTTGTGCATTTGATTTTTCTGTCTTAAGTTTAATACTTTGTCCTTGTCTTTATTGAATTTCATCTTGTTAAATTTCTACCAGTTCTTCTAGGTCATTTCAATTCTAATTCTGTATTCCAAAGTGCTTGCAACCCCTTCGAGCTTAGTGTTATCTGCAAACTCTCCATTTCATTATCCAAATCATTAATGAAAATATTGAATAGTAGCAGACCAAGTACTGACCCCTTCAGGACCCTACTAAATACCCCTTCCCAATTTGACTGCAAACCATTTATTACTGCTCTTTGAGTATGACGTTTCAATCAGTTACGCACCTGCCTTAGAGTAATTTCATCTAGACCACATTTCCCTAGATGGCTTATGAGAATATTATGTGGGACTGTGCCAAAAACCTTGCTAAAATCAAGATGTATCATGTATACATCTTTCTCCCTATACACTAGGCCAGTAATCCCGTCAAAGAAGGAAATTAGGATGGTTTGGCCTAATTTGTTCTTGACAAATCCATGCCCCCTTCTTATGACCCTATTATCCTCCCCGTGCTTACAAACTGATTGTTTAATAATTTATTCCAGTGTCTTTCCAGATGCTTAAGTTACGCTGCCTGGTCTATAGTTCCCCAAATTCTCTTTGTTCCCCTTTTTGAAGATAGGTACTATGTTTGCCCTTCTCCAGTCTTGTGGGACCTCATCAGTCCTCCTGGAGTTCTCAAAGATAATTGCTAACAGTTCCAAGATTGCTTCAGCTAATTCCTTTAATTCCTTACGATGAATTTCATGAGGCCTTGCAGACTTGAATACGTCCAACTTATCTAAATATTCCTTGACCTGTTCTTTCCCTCTTGTAACTTGCCTTCTTTTTTCCTTTATTGTTAATATTAATTGTGTTGAGAATCTGGTCATCATTACCCTTTTAAAACTCAATCAAAATGGACATTAAGTACCTCAGCTTTCTTGATGTCATTAGTTATTAGCTCTCCTATCCCACTAAGTAAAAGGCCTACACTTTTCTTCATCTGGTCATAATGTATTTAAAGAATCGTTTCTTATTTCCTTTTGTACCAAATGTGTTGTACCAGAGAGATGCAATATTGTTGCATGTGTAGGAAGCCTGTTTCCAAAATATAATAAATTTCATGTTCGATTTTTACATGATGGGATGGATCAAATCAGGATGAACTTAAAATTAACATATTGAGACTTCCCATACGATAAAGAATTTTTTAAAAAGCAACAAAAAAAACTTAAATATACGAGGAAAACATCTTTTCCCCCATTATCACAAAATTATTCTAAGATGTCCCAGGACATTTAATAATAATAATAATTAATAATAAATTAATAATTTTGTATGTTTACAAACACTTCAACAAAGCAAACTTTATGAAAAAGACTGAGGAGCAATTTTTTTACTATCAGTTGATCAGCAAACAAGAACTTTCATAAATGAAATGAAACTGTGGTGCATTGTAACATTAGTCTGTTAATGCATGTTATGAAATATGATCCAGGCATTACAAGAGTTTAAGTGATGCATTGTTCTTACAACAGAGTCGCCCCATTGACAGCTTTTGTTCTGTGGTGGTTTTCCCTTTGCTAAAGCTATTCCAGATGCTAGTGTTAAAAATGTAAAACTGTAATTCAAATTAACTTCAATACAGAATAATGATTTAAGAGGTTAGTACCATTGTGAAAATACACTTCTCTCTTTGGTCTGTAACCAACTACATAAAGTCTTATTGAGTCACATGTTTCTGCTGATGGGCAAGCTAATTTGCACCACTTGAGTTAAAGGTCTTTCTTTTCAAGTGTTTGTAACATAGGTGTGAGTGTTAAAAAACACGTCTAGGCTAAAACATGCTGTAGGAATTTTCACCATGAGAGCAAGTAAATTCTCAAAACTTGATTAAATTCAGTTTTGCCACTTCAAATTCAATAAGTGCACGCACTTTTGGCATGGGGTGGGGGGTAGAATCATGTAGTGGAGAGAGAAATCAGGTTAGAGCAATTAATGGGAATATTGCTGTTGAATGTTGTGGGTGCAGGACTGGGTGCTTAGTCTTCTGCACAAGAGTTCTCTAGTCTTCTGTGTGGTGTCTTTAGAGGCAAGTCTGTCAAATGCGTTTAACCTAAGACACTATGTTTTCATTTTCTACTACATTAGTTTTTTTCCCCAGTGCTTAGAGGTGAAATAGCATTGCCTCACACTGCACACATGGATATTTGTACAAGTAGCAGGTGTACTCAGCTATTAAAACATTCAGTAACTTCATCTTTCAGATGAACAGCTTCTGTTTATTAAACTATAATGTTGAGTGTAGTGCCTTTTGGATATATCGGTAAAATACAAAATCAATATCATTGTTTATTTAGAAGACAGGTCTGTCATTTCACATCTTTCTTAATTAAATATGTCCTTAGAATTGGTAAGATACGTGCTTACTGTGCATGAGCATTTTTGACCTCACTGATAGAGAACATTGGACAGCCTGTCCAGCCAAGAGGTCTGTTAGTATCAGGTCAATTGTAAGCTTTTAAAGAAACCATCTGAATATGAGTTTTTATTTGTGGGGGAAGTTGGGAAATAATACGTGTCTTTATAAACTTTCTGATATGTATAAAAGCTTCCTGTTGAATATTTGTATATTAAAAGTCCCTGAGCACTTATTTTAGTACGAGAGGTAAAAGCTATTTTAATGTGCTCATTGTGCTGAAGCACGTGCTTCCATAACAGAATTAGTTTTTTTCTCCCCAGGGGTTTTACCACAAACATACCAAACTCAATTACAATAGAGCAAAAGTGCCTGTCCTAAAACCACGAAACTTGTAACAGTCAATGCAGAAGGCTCAATGTTTCACTGAAGTCATTGCTTTTTGTCTCCTTAACAGAAGCAACATGACTCACGTGGTGGCTTCATTCTGTTAAAAACTAAAGCAGTGAAGGTTGCTAAGTGAAAACAACAATATACTTCCTATAACATTACCAAAGTTATAATTATTCTTTTAACATATTTTTGTGTATATAAAGGTTGCAAATTCAATAACTTTAAAGTTAGCACTCAGAAATACAGTTGCCTGTGTGACTGTAATTGGGCCCCCTTGTGCATATGCATTATGATAAAATCTTTAATTACATGATCACTTACTAGTTTTCCCCCTTTACCCCGCCTCCTTCAGAGCTGTGCAGTGAAGGAGGCTGTTATCTGTAGCACCTCTGCTGCATTTGCTGGGGAACTTGGAAGGTGAGTGGTGAATGAGGTAGGGTATTGTAGAAAGAGAAGGGAAGGTCCTGGTCCAGTCTCAACATTCTCTCCCCACCCCACCCCACCAACTGGCTCCCATTCCACATGTACCCTGTGCCCCATCCCTCTGTTTTCCTCACTAGCTTGGTCACTTTGTTCCATTGGTTCCAGCCTCCCTCTCCCTCATACCTAATTCCCACTCGCCTTTCCCAGCTAGTCCCAGGCAGTTTCTCTCCCCGCCATCCCAGCCCTCCTCTAGTCCTACTATCACCAGACTGCTTGTCCCTATCTACTCCTTTTCCTCCTACTTGGTTCAGCTTGTGGTCCTCCTCTGAATTTGAATGACACTGCCTCCTCCTCCCCAATAACTGGGTGCGATTGGGAGGGCGGTGGGGGGAGTGGGTGTCATAGAAAGTTCTCCAGTCTGGGACCTGGCCCCACCTCAGCCTGGAGCATCTGAGAGAAGACATTACGTTGTCTTTGGTTCAATAGTCCTGGGCTGGAGGAAGCATGCTCACTCACTCCGGGGGAGGAGCGGGGAATGATACATGTGGAGGCTGGTCAGCAGTAGGAGCTGTGAGAGACTTGAGTGTGATCAGTAAAAATGGAATCCTCAGAAATTTTAGCAGTTAAAATATAAGTAGTGTGTTCTGAGCATATGTGATATGGGACTTTTTTCCCCAAACAGTTGTAATTTGGCCAGATTTTCATGTGAATGGCAAAAGGCACATTTCGACACAAAGACCACCTCCTGCCAAATATCATGTCCCTGCCCAAAATCGGTGTTTGTTAGAGCTTTTCAGAAGAAGTTCACCAGAATTTTTTTAACGTGGACAAAACGATGCATTTTTTGCATCTTGAAGATAAAAATTGAGCCTGAGGTGAACACCCAGCATGGAAAATGTCAGCCCATACAACTGAGGGTTGGCAAATTTGTGAAGTAATAAGGAAGAACAGAGGGTCTTCTACTGGCAAGGGTTGAGTAAATTTAATAGGCTGTGCGATCTGCTCTGTCTATAATAACCCAATACAACTAGACTATCTAGTACATTGTACAGCATGTACGGCATGGTCTGGTAGCATTGGACTGGGAGTCAGGAGAGTTGGGCTTTGCTTATGGCCCTGTCAGTGTCTTATTGTGTGACTTTGATCAAGAGATTGGATGGTGAGGGCTTAGAGGCATATCTAGTGCCCAGTTTCAGAGTAGCAGCCATGTTAGTCTGATCCTCAAAAAGAACAGGAGTACTTGTGGCATCTTAGAGACTAACAAATTTATTTAAGCATAAGCTTTCGTAGGCTACAGCCCACTTCATCGGATGCATAGAATGGAACACACAGTCGGAATATACATATATATATATATGTATATATATATTCACACACACGCGCACACACACACACACACAACATGAAAAAATGGAAGTTGCCATACCAGTTCTAAGAGGCTATTTAATTAAGATGAGCTATTATCAGCAGGAGAAAAAAAATCTTTTGTAGTGATAATCAAGATGGCCCATATCCGACAGTTGACAAGAAGGTATGAGGATACTTAACATGGGGAAATAGATTCAATTTGTGTAATGACCCAGCCATTCCCAGTCTCTCTCCAAGTCTAAATTAATGGTATCCAATTTGCAAATTAATTCCAGTTCAGCAGCTTCTTGTTAGAGTCTGTTTTTGAGGTTTTTCTGTTGTAAAATTGTCACCTTCAAGTCTGTTATTGAGTTACCAGAGAGGATGAAGTGTTCTCCAACTGGTTTTTGAATGTTATGATTCCTGATGTCAGATTTCTGTCCATTTATTCTTTTGCGTAGAGACTGTCTGGTTTGGCCAATGTACATGTCAGAGGGGCATTGGTGGCACTTGATGGCATATATCACATTGGTAGATGTGCAGGTGAATGAGCCCCTGATGGTGTGGCTGATGTGATTAGGTCTATGATGGTGTCTTATATATTTGGGATGCTTGGCTGTTGAGTGGTTGTGTGAGTAGGGAAAGCAATGTGCTATTGTATAGACTTTAGAATCAAACTTGAGTGTTTTTTACTAATGGCAAAGTAGGAAGATGCATTCTAGTGCGTGTTTTTTAAATCACATAAATGTTACAGTGGACCTCTTACTTCCTAGATTTTTAATCTAGGGTGTGGTTAAACACCTTTGTGGTAGGACCTTGCTTACGCAGTTGCTTATTTGTGAAGTTCAATAGGCCAATGTGGCATAATATTCCCAGTGGGATGCTGTGATATTCACTGCTTCAGAAAAGATGTATTGGTTAAATATGCTTTAAAGAAATGTCAAGTGTTTGCTATGTCTTGAAATTGAATTTTCGCATTAGTGGTACCATACTAAACCTACTTTTCCCACAATTATGGTTGTAACTGCAGTAGAGCATTTAAATGTGTTCTTTCAGCAAACATATGTTTGTGTTTATGGAGTGTAGTCATTTCCTTCAGACTGCCCTGCAATGTTGAACCTTAAGTTTAAAAAAAGAAGTCTCTAGAAAAGGATAAATATTTCCTGAATAAAAGTTTTAAAAAAATCATTATCGATAATGTATACAAAAAAGACTAAATCCCTTATATTTCCAGCATGCTCTCTGCCTGTTTGAGTAATAAATATTTGAACCAACAGTATGTCTAAGTATTTTATCTCAGAATACTAGGAAGAGTAATGTTAAAGTGGAGTCTGGAAGGAAACGAAGTAAAGAACTGAAGGTGAATTACAGGGCCTTGGATTCATTAGGGACCCTGACTAAAGGAAAAGGTCCACAGGTGAGAACAATATCCTCTTTTCATGTGCATTGCCAGAGCAGAATAGTCATTTATCACAGAACTCTACCACTTGCTTTAATCAGTGCTTCATGAACTTTTTGTTTCCCTTCAAGGCACCATTTTCTTTCTATTTTTGCTCAAAGTAACAATTTAATTTAGTCCCAAGTATTTGTTTCTGTTTCTCTGTGTGAATGTTCCAGGAAATTTAAACTCTATCAGATCACTTACAAATTCTGTACTGTTAATATATTCAAATCCTGAAAGCACTGCTTTGATTTCTTTTTTGAAATCTACCTCATACTTGATGAAGTGGTTTGGATGGGCTGTAAGTGCTAAAGAAATAATAAGTAGGTGATACCAGGAAGGTTAAAACTGGTTGTGAATTTTTCGACAAAATAGTTCTTTGTTGGAAAATGCTGATTCTTCCAAATCAAAAATTTTTGAAGGAAAGTTTTGACAAAACTTTTGTCAGGAATGTTTCTCAGGGCTAAGATGGGGGAGGGAGGTACTCACCCCAGAATACCTAATAGCTTTCTGATCAGAGGACTCAACTAGCATTTGGGAGACCCTGGTTCAAGACCCTGTTCTGCCTAATTTGTCGTAGGTACTTGAAACCATGTCTCCCACATCCCAAGTGACTGCCTTGAGCACCAGACTATCGGGTATTACAGGATGGTTTTCTCTCCGCCTCTTCTGATCCCTCTCCTATCTTGGACTTGAGAAACGTTCCTGGTTTAAAGTTTCATTGAAACCAGTCCTTTCTTGTAACAAGTGGTCATGTAAACTCTGGGGCTCTGTCAGCACTACAGCTTTAACCGTTTCTTCTGGTGGTGGTCCTGGTCCTGCCAGTGTAGATATAGTGTACATGCCAGTCGTGATTTAACATGCTGGACAGTGTCTATTCCATTTTTAATTCTACTCACACAAGGAATAGCAAAGTCTTTTCCCCTCTCTCCTTGCAATAGAAAGTTCCCCTAAAGCAGGATTTATTGTAGTTTTACAGCTGCAGGGGGAATAGTGCTTACCAGCTCTATTGGTGGAAATTTTCCAAGATGCACAATTCACTAGTTTATATTACCTAATAGAGAGATAAATAAGCCATGACTCTTCTTAAAGACTGTCTTTTAATTAGCTTTTTAATGGATTTCCATTGACTTTCCCCTACGTAAGTACCTCTGTTTTAGTTCATTATTGTGATTAAAAGCAGCTAATAATGATCATAACTAAATAATTATTTTTAAGTCCTTCAGCACAGCATGATCTCCTATATGTTACCGTCTTCCAGCCAAAGACTGCCTGTCGTCTTTTCTTTATGTCGAAACAGCCCTTTTATAAATGGAGTAGTACAAACCTGCCCATGTTCCTTTCTGTGAGTCATAGGTCAAAAACAATTGAATGATAACACTTAGCGTTTATTGAGCACTTAACATCCATAGAGCTAAAAGAACTTGATAAAGTCAGATGTCAGTTTCCTCATTTACAAATGGGGAAACTGTGCCACAGTCTAAATGACTTACTCAAACCCATACTGTGAGGCACTGACAGATGTGGGAATCCCTGAATTGTGTCCTATTATATCTTTGTGAGAAGACGATCTCGAAAGTGAAATCAGCACTGCTTTTGAGGTGCTCTCATGAAATAATAATTGTGAAGACCCTAGGAAGAATTGAGTAAGTTGCGTAGACATTTGGGTGAGGGAAGGAGATGTTATAATTGGGTAAGGAATGGGGGTGTTCTCAGCTGGATTCTGGGGGGTGGAAGATGCCCTCACTTACTAGGGGTTGTAGATAAGTGTTCTTCATGTGGTAGGGGATTCCCCAGTTAATTTTTTTGTGGTGAAAGGGATCATCCTCAGGAAAGTGATGCGTTAGGTTCTGGGAAGGATTGCTGATGAGACTTCACTCCCAAAAGCGTGAGTGCTGGGTATACTCACTGGTCACTTGGAGTTTTGGATAGGCCAAGTCTCAAACACCTTCTGACACCAGCTTCCTTTTGAGATTTCTAGTTCTTCCAGGTTTCAGCTGCTCTGAGATTTAGGGGCGAATAGCTGGGCTTGGATACAGTGAACGTTCTTGCATGTGCAAAGATGTTTATTACTGTAAGGCTGATACTGATTTCTAGACTGTTGACATAACTTCTTTTTAAAGCACATTATGTTACTTTGAGACAATATACATGATCATATGGACTAATGATACAGATATTAAAAAATAGAGTAGATCACAATTTATAATTCAGGCCTATGAAATTTTACAGTGTACATATAAGATGAAAACTTGAGAGGCATTACTTGTAAAAACCCAGTCTACTGCCAAAAAATATTTGATTGAGTTAACTTTAAAAATCTAGGTATGTAATGCCTGGTCATTACACTTCCATGTTCATATTTGTACCATTTATTTATATGATGAGACTATGTCTCTAAATAACTTCATATGGAAAGATGCAGTGCTAACTTCTGCTTTACTGCTTCTTAATCTAAAATAAATGACTTTTAGATTGAAAGTACATGTTTAGATCTGTTTGTCCACTGTTGTCCAGTAATTACTCCAACTGCAATAACTGGTCAATGCACAATGAAATACTAACACTTAGTACACATAAAGAGATTCCCAAAGTAGGTTACAAGGGTGGACACACTTTACAGATGGCAGAACTAAAGCACAGTGAGGTTAAGTGACTTGTCTATCAAGAAAGTGTTGTTTATTTAGTTTGTTGTTGTAACCCCTGAACCATGTTGTCATCCCAAATTCCCTTAGGATTTCTAAGAGTCCACAGTGAATTTTGTGACCTTCACCCTGTCCACTCTAGGCGTTAAAATTGATTTTATGTTTCATAAAAGCCCTAACAAACTTATCTTTTTGTAATAATCTGCTAACTCTTGTTAAATTAGTATCAGTGTCAATCTGGGTATTCAAGGTACTGTCTTCTTGCTTCTGGGGCTAGAAGGGGAAAAATAGGTTAGGTTATAGCCTTCCTCAGAGCATATGTAAGAAGCAAAGTTTCTATGTCTGTACATCTTGAGAAATTATTTAGCTTGTTATAGTTAATATAAAGTCTTCCTTGAACTAAGGTTAGCCACTTGGCAGGGTGATTTGAAATGAAGGAAGAGCAACCCACGATCCCTGGTGGGCAATCTTCCTAACATACTTCAGTGAAGAATTATTGCTTCTTTCCTCTGAAGAATCTCCTAACGTAACTGGTGCGTAAGACATATTGGGAAAAGATAATGTAAGTGTTCTGTGGAAAATACAGTGTATAGCAGAAAGATGGATCCCGAAAGAATGACATATAACAAAGGCTGGGTATTTAGTACTTTTATTTGTAGAATAAGGGGGAATGCTACTCAGTATGTATACTAGTCTTCATCCCATGAGAACAAGCCAGGAATGCTTAGTACTGCTACATATGGGACACATTTTCTATTCAGAATTAACTGCAGTATATGCTGTACAGACTTTTTTCATTACAAATACTCTTTTTTACTCTTCTGTCCTTAGATGATGCACCTTTCCATAGTTAAAGACGAGAGTAGGTTTAATTTCTAAAGTCTTAATTTAACTTGTCCCTCTGACTTCAGCATAGTTTATTCTGAAAACAATGAAAAAACTTTGATCTTAAAGAAAATTATCAAACCTCCTGAGTTATTGATAATTACATGTCAGGATAATACTTTTTAATTTTGACTCAGGTTTAATGTTTTTCCTCTCTTTGTACCTCAAAAATGGCTTGTAACTAGACTTGTTAAGGAATTTTTTGACAAAACTGAAATGTTCTGTGAGACAGTATATGTTTCAATGAAACATTTATCAGGAAAAGGTATCTCAGGACCAGCATGGAATTTTGACAGGGAGACCAATCCCAGAATATCTAATACTCTGGAAGTTAGAGTATGTGGTTATCCTGGCAAGTCAGAGACCCAACCTCAAGTCTTTGTTCTGCTTGATTCACCGCACACTAGGCTATTGAGAGTCTCTTTTTCTCTCCTGCTAAATGAATATTTAATTACTTATGCAAAGCCGAACAGCTCCAACAGGAGAGATTGAGAGACTTATCCCAGAGCAGCGAATAGCCTGCTGAGTGCCCCTACTACAGGGATATTGGCTAGTCTGAGGGAGGTCACGCTCTTTCTCTGTTTTTTCACTTTTTTTTTTTTTTTTAAAAAAAAAGGTGTTAAGGTCTCAGGTTTGTCCTGATGTAGAATAGGAAAAAATTTGTTGAAATCTAAAAAAAATTTCATGGGACCTGAAAACCGTTTTCTGCATAGCTGTATATCTTAATTGCTCTTCACTCCTGGGGGAATTCTGCACCAGTGTGCACGCACATATTTAAAGAGCCCCGCAGATTTATAATTTTTTACGCAGAAAAAAGCTTCTGCCAAAATGTTGCTGCAGTTACACCTTTTGCCCACCAGAGAGTGCTGTGGTGCTAGAACAAAGTTGCAGCTCCCCGCCAGCGAGGGAAGAGAGCCGCCTTCTCAGCGCTTGTCAGGCCAGGTTAGGAGACAGTGGCTCATAGGACTAGTGTGGGGAGGACAGACTGGGGCTGGGGCTGAATGGGAGTGGAGGCACTGGGCCATGGGGGAAGGGAGATGCAGAGACACAAGAGCACAGGGGGAGGTGAGGCAGAGCTTCACAGGGACAGGGGAGTGGCTGGTTGAAGGCACAGGTACACACGGGGGCAAGGGGAGGCGGTACAGGGAGACATAGGGACAGGAGAGTGGTTGGGTGCAGGCACAGAGACACATGGTGATGGGGGAAGGGTGCAGAGCTACATAGGTATAGGAGAGTGGCTGGGTGAGGGCACAGTGATGAATGGAGAAGGGGCAGATGTGCCTGACTGATTGGGAAAGGCTAGGGGTCAGCCATGGTCATGGAATCAGTGAATCATAGAATATCAGGGTTGGGAAGGAACTCAGGGGGTCATTTAGTCCAATCCTCTGCTCAAAGCAGGACCAATCCCCAACTAAATCATCCCAGCCAGGACTTTGTCAAGCCTGACCTTAAAAACCACTGAGGAAGGAGATTCTACCACCTCCCTAGGTAACCCATTCCAGTGCTTCACCACTCTCCTGGTGAAAAAGTTTTTCCTAATATCCAACCTAAACCTTTCCCACTGAAACTTGAGATCATTATCCTTGTTCTGTCATCTGCTACCAGTGAAAACAGTCTAAATCCATCCTCTTTGGAACCCCATTTCAGGTAGTTGAAAGCAGCTATCAAATTCCCCCTCATTCTTCTCTTCTGACGTCTAAATAATCCCAGTTCCTTCAGCTTCTCCTCGTAACTCATGTGCTCCAGCCCCGTAACCATTTTTGTTGCCCTCCACTGGACTCTTTCCAATTTATCCACATCCTTCTTGTACAACACAGTACTCCAGATGAGGCCTCACCAATGCCAAACAGAGGGGAATGATCATGTCCCTCCATCTGCTGACAGTGCTCCTACTTATACAACCCAAAATACCGTTTGCCTTCTTGGCAACAAGGGAACACTTTTGACTCATATCCAACTTTTCATCCACTGTAACTCCTAGGTCTTTTTCTGCAGAACTGCTGCCTAGCCACTCACTCCCTCATTTGTAGCAATGCATGGGATTCTTCTGTCCTAAGTGCAGGACTCTGCGCTTGTCCTTGTTGAACAACAAGGACAAGCGCAGAGTCACATTTCTTTTATCAGATTTCTTTTGGCCCAATTCTCTAATTTGTCTACATCCCTCTGTATCCTGTCCCTACCCTCTGGCGTATCTACCACTCCTCCCAGTTTAGTGTCATCTGCAAACTTGCTGAGGGTACAATCCACACCATTCTCCAGATCATTAATGAAGATCTTGAACAAAACCGGCCCCAGGACTGACCCTTGGGGCACTCCACTTTATGCCAGCTGCCAACTAGACACGGAGCCATTGATCCACTACCCACTGAGCCCAATGATCTAGCCAGCTTTCTATCCACCTTATACTCCATTCATCCAGCCCATTCTTCTTTAACTTGCTGGCATGAATACTGTGGGAGACCATATCAAAAGCTTTGCTAAAGTCAAGGAATGACACATCCACTGCTTTCCTCTCATCAACAGAGCCAGTTATCTAATCATAGAAGGTAATTAGGTTTAGTCAGGCATGACTTTCCCTTGGTGAATCCATGCTGACTGTTCCTGATCACTTTCCTCTCCTCCAATGCTTAACAATTGATTCCTTGAAGACCTGTTCCATGATTTTTCCAGGGACTGAGGTGAGGCTGACTGACCTGTAGTCCCCTAGATCTTCCTTCCCTTTCTTAAAGATGGCGACTACATTAGCCTTTTTCCAATCATCCGGGAATCTCCCCCATCTCCCCGATTGCTATGAGTTTTCAAAGATAATGGCCAATGGCTCTGCAATCACATCTGCCAACTCCTTTAGCATCCTTGGATGCAGTGTGTCTAGCCCCATGGACTTGTGCTTGTCCAGCTTTTCTAAATAGTCCTGAACCACTTCTTTCTCCACAGAGGGCTGATCACCTCCACCCCATACTGTGCTGCCAAGTACAGTAGTCTGGGAGCTGACCTTGTTCATGGAGACAGAGGCAAAAAAAAGCATTGAATACATTAGCTTTTTCCACATCTTCTGTTACTGGGTTGCCTCCCCCATTCAGTAATGGGCCCACACTTTCCTTGACTTGAGAAATCCCCCAAATAACTTTTGCTTTTGTTTTTATAAAGATTTATAAGATTTATGATGTATTTATCAAGTCAGTCACAAATCACAATCACTTCACAAGAAAGGGAACCATTAAGGACATCAGAAATATTCCATATAGAATGTGTGTTAGGTGGGCACAATTGAATAAGGTATAAAAACCAAAAGTTTCTCAGCCTATTGTCTCCTCTGGTAGATCGCTGCCAGCTACTCTTGTAAAGTAGGACTGTGAAGATGATATCATTAAAAAGAGGAAAAGGGATTATTTTTCAGCAGTAGCCCTTTTTCTCTGAGTGTATTGCCTTAAAAGGGTTTCCCTGTGACCCTCTTCCTCAGCTTAAGTTTGGAGCCAGGATCTAAACAGCACTCAACAGAATAAAAGAGGAACTGAGTGGACAAGGTATTCATGCCCTTGGCCTACAAAGTGTAAGGGTCAAGGTAATTGTGTTTGACCCATAACTACCAACCACTGCTAAAAGTGGCCATGGCTGCATGGCTACATAACACTGCTCTACAGCCAAAATGCTTCTGAAATAAATGTAGTCAAACTTTACTAATTCTGGGTCACTGAGAATGAAAATGATGCTTAAAATTGTTGATTGGCTCTAGTTTTCAAGATATGCTATTGGGCCAGTATATACGACCCTTGACATGGGAATGGCGGAGGATAAGTGAGTTATAAAGGGAAGGGATCTCAATTTAAACCAGAAATGACTAAAATACATCTTTGACTGGATCTATGAATAAATCTATGACTGGGTTTGGACAGTACTTGCTTTTTAGGCAAAACAATGAATGATGCAATCTGAAGCTGGTATTGCGTCATACATGATATGAATGGCATCATGTTATTCCTAGAAGTCATGGATGATGCAATCATAACGAAGCTTACATCACTCTGCTGAACAAATTGCCCTATATCAGCTCTAGAAATCATACAGTGTCATGCTCTCTTATTTGTCAGTGTTTGATTTTGCAAAGGGACACATTTCTGTTTAGCCAAAGTGAGCAGAGATGCCTCGTACTTGTGTGAACAGTGCAGATAACTTCTGCTATGTTGTGGTGAAGTGACTTTTGCATCACAAAAGTGCAGTATAACCACTATAGTTAAGAAAGCCTATCAACTTTATTTTGGCTGCAAAATTGGAGATCAGGACAAGAGGTGGGCCCCACACATATGCTGCGACACTTGTGCAACAAATCTTCGCCAGTGGTTGAACAGGAAAAGGAAATCTATGCCTTTTGCAGTGCCAATGATTTGGACAGAGCCAACAGATCATACCAGCAATTGTTACTTCTGCATGGTGCCTCCCGTTGGGAAAGGTGTGTCAAAGAAGAAAAAGTGGACTATGCATTATCCAAACATTCCATCAGCTATACGCCCAATACCCCACGGAGAAGGACTGCCGGTTCCTGATGCACCAGAATCATTCTCACTTGAGTCAGACGGGGAAGAGGAAGAGGATGAAACTTCTGGTCCTGAACCATCATTGTCCCAGGACCCACATTTTCTCCCATCCTCCTCCTCTGAACCACACCTCATAACACAAGCTGAACTGAATGACATTGTCGGGGATTTGGAACTACCCAAGAGTAAGGCAGAGCTGTTGGGCTCCAGACTACAGCAGTGGAATCTCCTGGCAGGTGATGTTAGGGTTTCCTTGTTCGGTGAGCGTCAAAAGGATCTTGTCCCATTCTTCTTCATGGAAGGTGATCTTGTAGCCTGCCACAACATCGATGGTGTGATGGCAGCCCTCAACATCGTTCACGATCTAGATGAGTGGAGACCCTTCATTGATTCATCGAAGACGAGTCTTAAAGCTGTTTTGCTTCATAATGGCAATGTTTTGCCATCAATTCCAGTTGGTCATGCAGTCCATATGAAGGAAACCTATGACAACATGAAACAACTTTTGAGGTGCATAAACTATGACCAACATCAGTGGCAGCTTTGTGGCGATTTGAAGGTTGTTGCTCTCTTGCTTGGTCTGCAGACTGGATACACAAAGTACTGCTGTTTTCTCTGCGAATGGGATAGTCGTGCAAGAGATTCCCAATACATCAAGAAAGATTTGCCACTCCGACAGTCATTGGAGCCTGGGAGGAAAAGTGTTCAGCATTGACCACTTGTTGAATCAAGAAAGATTTTGTTACCACCCTTACACATCAAGCTGGGTCTGATGAAGAACTTTGTCAAGGCCATTGACAAAACACAAGCAGCTTTGAAGTACCTCTGTGGAAAATTTCCAAGGTTAAGTGAAGCTAAGATAAAGGAAGGTGTCTTTGTTGATCCTCAGATTCGTGAACTTCTTCAAGATGATGCATTTGACCATGCACTGCGTGGCAAGGAAAAGACGGCATGGAAAGCCTTCCAGTAAGTGGCAATACATTTTCTCGGAAACAACAAGGCAGACAACTACAGGTTGTTGGTGGAAAACCTCCTCAAGGCATACAAAAGCCTTGGTTGCAACATGTCACTAAAGATACATTTTTTGCACTCATCTAGATTTTTTTCCACCGAACTGCGGAGCAGTGAGCGACGAGAACGGCGAGCGATTTCACCAGGACATTGCAACAATGGAGAAACGCTATCAGGGCAAATGGAGCCCATCAATGCTTACAGACTATTGCTGGACAGTGACAAGAGATGCTCCATTTAATGAATACAAGAGACAAGCCAAGAAGCGCCGACACTGAATAGGACTAAACTATGTACATAATAGTTTTTTGCCTTTTGTTTCATAATACATTTTATTTCTATAACCCTTCTGCTGATTTTTAAAGTGTTACATAAACAGGGGAGGTGAAATATTATCATGTAAAGCAACCATAAACACATGAAAAAACCTAGGTTTACAATTTGTGATTAAAACTCTACTATCTACACAATATACGTAGACATAAAATGTAAAAACTTAAATATCTTAGAAACATTAGCCAATCAGTTGTTTTAATTGTCGTCATATTTGAATTCAGCACATCAAAATACATAATAAATATCACATTTTATCTCTGAAGCAGATGACTTCTAAAAAATTGTAGACCAGTGTAATTAGGCCCTTGCAGTGTGTCTCTGTAGAGGCAATGTATTCTGAGAACAAGAGTTATGGTTGGTAAGGAATGCAGTCATTATATTCATTTCATCATTTGTTCATGCCAAGAGGTTCTTCATTTCTTCTTTACTTGCAGGCTTCTAGGCTGAGCAAATCAGGTATAATATTAATTTGAAAGATAAGTAAAATATTGCATAATACTGTATTTATATCTCCTTGTAATCCGTTTGTGGGGTATAGTTTAGCATCACTCCAAGGAAGGCCCCAATTTCCACACAATAGTATTTACTTGTATCAAAATGTAAAAACTGGCATTTGTCTTAAAGATCTGTAAAATTACATATCAACTGGGACTCTGTATTGGTTTAAGCTCTGGAGTGTTAGTTATTCCAGCAAGGAGGCAGAAGAAATTGTACTGAAATGTTGTTGTACATGTCAGAATATGGAAAACTTGGGTGTCAGGCTGACAGTTTGTGCTCTTGGCCTAGGATGACCACATATCAAGTATGAAAAATCGGGATGCGGGAGGCGGGTAATAGGTGCCTATTGTAATGGGGCAAGGCCAGATGGCTATAGGAGGGTGCTAGGGAACAGATATGTGAGTCTCAGGCTAAACAAATTCCTGGTACCACTGGAACCTTCTTAAAATCAGTAGAAACAATTAGCCTGACTGGGACACCTGAAGCCAGTCGGGGACTGGCGGAAACCAGTTAAAAGCTTCCCAGTTAGTCAGGTGGGTGTGGATGTCAGGATCTGTGGGAAGAAGTTGTGCTGTTGGTGAGACTGAGTGGTAGACATATCATACACAAGGAAGGAGGCCCTGAGGTAAGGGTGAAGTGGAGTTTGAAGAAGTGGGGACTGCTGTGGGGAAGTAGCCCAGGGAATTATATTATGTTTTGTGGCCAAAAGGTCAGCCATCTTAGCTGATACTATTAGGGTCCCTGGGCTGGAGCCTGGAGTAGAGGGCGGGCGCGGGCTCCCCCCTTTCTGCCTCCCCTAATTAATCACTGAGATTGGGAGACATCAGAGACTGTGCCAGTGAGCTTCTCCTCACTGGCTTATGATGAAAATGGCTCAATAGGCTTTGACCTTGTCTCTAGAGAGAGAAGGGTTATGTGGAGGGTCACAGTGAGCCTCTGAGACTAGTGAAATCTGCCAGGAAACGCAGAATCCATGAAGATAAGGACAGAGCTTTGTCACACTATATAAGAAAAATCTCCAAATATTGGGACTGTCCCTATAAAATCAAGATATCTGGTTACCCTTTCTTGGCCAAAGCGTGTGTATGTTGGAAGGCCTCAATCATAAATGGGGATTTGGGGACACATGCTTTGGGGCAATGGTGAAATACAGTTGGGTTGACATGTTAGTGTGGAATCCGAAGACTGCCCTTCTAATGAATAAATGATTGTCATTTAAAGAGACGCAGATATGCAGTAAGTACTCTACAAAGGAGAAGTGCTTCTGCAGAGTGTGTGTTTATTTAAATAGATTATGTCTATTTAAAAATATCTCAATAGAAATGAATAAGTGAATCATCACTAGGAAACTAATGAGATGCTTCTACTTAAAAGGGCAGACGAAGTAATCTTTTAAATGCTGACTATGAAAATATTGGCTGTTGAAATTTAGACTCCTATTCTGTAAGTTAGAAGCAGCCTTTAAATATAAATGATAACATGGATTAATATTGCCTTTCTGTTGTCAGAATGTATGTTGATGTAAAATGGAGGAAACATACCTTAAAGAAATATTTTGTGTCAGTTGTTAACGCCTTATGTTCCTTCTCCAAATGCCTTGCTGTGTTTTGTTCTATAATAAATGTGCAAGCTGTTAACAGCAGGATGAACATTCAGCAACTTAAACAACCACCTGCCCTCTGACTGAATCGTTATTTAAATTCCCTCTGCATTGCACAGATTGAAACACTGACAGCAATTTAGATTTACAGTGCAAGACATATCACATATGAAACTTTCACTGGGTTCATTTCACTGGTTCTTGCATGCAGTTCAGTCCATTTTAGGGGTAGGTGGAATTCATTGTAAACATGAAAAGTCACAGGCTATATGTAATGGTTAGGGTTGGATATCAAATGATGCAGAAATGAAGAATACACCTCTAAGTGAATACAGAAGTAATTAAAAAGGCCAAAAGGAAAAAAACAAACAAACATTATTGTCCAAGTGAATAATTTGAGAGAACGAGAGAAGTAATTAAAGGACTATGAAAAGATGAAAAGAATTGGACTGGGATTAGTTGTGTAAATCCCAAATGTTGATGGTAACCAAGAGCACAAGTGAGGAAAGCTAAGGGTTACATAAATCCTGATGCAGAACAGCCTCAGCTCCCACTATAGCTGTTGCTTCCTGCACTTTGCAATAGGTGATAGACACCTTGTGAGAACCAGCCATAAATGTTTAGTTTCAATGAATCTATTCTGAATATGGATGTTACAACATTACTAAACATTGAACTGGCAATGCCAAATGATTTAATCCCTGATGGAGTAAATCCATAGGTGGTTATATATGTATAGTGGAAATGCAGCTGTAGTTTAAGGATCTATTGGCAGTTGTGTTGTTTAGCAGTTAATGAGGGCTTTGTATCTCAGGTAAGTGACTTTACTTCAAACAGTAATTCACAATGGATAAATAAGTCACTTAGCTGTATTTAAAAAAAATCACCTTGTAATTAAAAGAATTTGCTTGTTTATAATAAATATATAAAACATTTGAAAGATTTATTTACCTCTTACTGAAAATGGGCAGATTGCATTTGCAGTGTGATATAGTGTAGACAACTCTGTGATGCACTTTATATATGCTAAATCTGAAATTCTTTCCAGGGGAAAAGAACACCAAGTCGTACTTAAATATATATTGAGTAATCTGCTCAGCATCCATCTAGACTCCAATTCTACACCTATTTAGGCAATGGGATCAAATCCACTATGGGGATACGAGCAAAGCACTTCCATAAAACTGGAGAAACTTCATATACTCAGCTACATATGATTAGTTACCCTCTCCAGGGAAAGAAGCAGGGCTTCAGTTGCTTCGGTAACTGTGGCATTGTATGTCCAAAGTGTGCAAAGTGAGCAGACTAAATGCATATTTGACATGAGTCTGAAGCATGCGGTCTCAGCCAAAACTAGAGGATGTTAAAGGTAGATACGCTGAGAGTTCTAGCCTATATGTAGGGTTAAAAGGGTACAGCTCACTTAAAGCTCATTCCAGGGGTTCTCAGACTGAGGGTTAGGAGGTTATTACATGAGGGGTCATGAGCTGTCAACCTCCACCCCAAACCCCATTTTGCTTCCGGCATTTATAATGGTGTTAAATTAAAATCACTTTTATATATCTTTATAAAAGGGGAAGGTGCTTGCACTCTAAGGCTTGGTCTACTCTAGTGGTGGGAGGAGAGGTGGGTCGACCTAAGATATGCAACTTGAGCTACATAAATAACGTAGCCGAAGTCGGCGCATCTTAGGTTGACTTACCTGGCATCCTCACAGCAGTAGCGGGTTCCCCGTCGACTCTGCTTGCACCTCTTGGCACGCTGGAGTTCTGGAGTCGATGGGGAGCACCTTTGGGGATTGATTTATCGCGTCTAAATTGATCTATCCCCGACAGATCAATTGCTATCCACTGATCCATCAAGTAGTGAGGACATACCCAGAGACTTGGTATGTGAAAGGGGTCACCTTTGAGAAAAAAAAAGTTTGAGAGTCACTGGCTTATCCATTTTGAAAGATTGGAGAGTCTTTATAGTCCAAAGTAGGGGATACTGCTTGAACCAGCAGAATCTCTAAATATGAAATGAAATTTAAGTGTGGTCACAATACGTGGAGTATCTCACTCAAAACTGAATGGACAAGGATGTAGTCTCTGGGACCCTGTGTGAAGAGTAAAATCCAAGCTATTTATGGGAAGGAAATAGTCTGTGATAGATTGAAGTGAAGGATGTAATGGGCATCAGTGCGCACTGATTGGAGTAGTACTTCAGAGGTCAGTGTGTATGACTGTTAGAGCAGATACAATGGATCTACAGCCAATACCAGGAGTGTGGAGATGGGGGATACAGGTGTTGGCTGGATGGGAACATGGGTTGGCTGTGGAATCTTCATTCTGAATTTCCCATCTTATGAACTTTTATGTTTTTAGCAACACATTTTTATTGTGATTTGCCTGTTCTCAGTGAAGTTCACTGTATCCTGAACTGTACAGCTTTAGACATGAATATTCCTATGTGTGTTCTATTCACTTTGGTTCACTTCAAAGGGAAGGTCTTTTCCAGTGGTACAGAGAGGGTTATTGCTTTGTGTCTAGCTCAACCCACCTAAAGTTGATGCTTTGCATTTTAGCTAGGAAATTTGAGCTGGGGATAATGGAATGCAAAATTTACCTCAGCAAGCAGCAAATATTAATTAGTGACTTGTACGCATGCAAGAAAAAACAGGTAGAGATCTGAATAGTTTACACTGCGGTTGAGGTGTAGATGTTAATGTAATTACATCACACCGTTGCGTGATTACTTAAGTCATTCTGAAAGCTTTCTCTTTCTCAGCTCTAATTTTTTTTAGTCCTTTATGTAAGACTGCTGTAGGGTGAATGAGACTGGCTATGGCTGGATGATGAGTGTACCAGTAACCTGATAAGAGCCTTATTTTTTTTTTTTACTTTAGTTCCCTGTTCAGGCCCAAGGAATAATTTCTGTGGTTTTGGACAAAAAGCTGCCACAGGACGTTCATGCCTTGGCTCCCATGAACTCTAATCCTGTTTTTGGAGTCAAAAGCTTTTCAGCACTGGGTTCCAGGGTGCTCTGATTCACGGCTTTTGAAATCAATCCCTCACTCTGTCACAGAGAAAATGTGCCCATAAATGGAAGGTGAGTACAACTCCCACACATGCTACGGCTAAGTGAACTGCGTACAGATTTGATAGACAAGAAAGAGTAGATAGCAATACATGCAGGGGAAGTATCTGTCAGACTAGGGGTGGGCAAATATTTTGGCCTGAGGGCCGCATCGGGGTTGCAAAACTGTGTGGAGGGCCGGGTATGGAAGGCTGTGCCTCCCTAAACAGCCTTGCCCCCGCCCACTTCCCGCCCCCCTGATTGGCCCCTCAAACCCATCCAACCCCACAATGCTTGTCCCCTGACTGCCCCCTTCTGAGATCCTCCCACCCTAACAATCTCCCCAGGACCCCATCCCCTATCCACCCACCATCCCCTGATTGCCCCCCTCAGAATCCCCGACCCATCCAACCCCACCCTTGTCCCCTGACCACCCCCTCCCAAGACCCCTCCTGACCCTCCAGGACCCCACCCCCTACCCAACCCATCTGCTCCCTGTCCCCTGACTGCCCAGACCTCTATCCACAGCTCCACTCCCTGACAGCCCCCCCCCAGAACTCCCACACTTATCCAACCCCTCCCCTTCCCTGTCCCCTGGGCACCTCTGCCCCTTATCCATGGCCCTGTCCCCCTTACCACACCACTCAGAGCAGCTGATCCACAAGAACATGCTGCCCCTTCCCCCAGAGCGCTGCTCGCACAGCGTGCTGAGGTTCCAAGGGAGCAGGGAAGGTGGGGGAGGAGCCGGGAGCAGTCTCCCCTGCTGAGAGCTCAGGGGCCAGACAGGAGGGGCCCGTGGGCTGAATATGGCCTATGGGCCATAGTTTGCCCACCTCTGTGTCAGATTCATTGCTCCTTAAAGGGAAACATAGTTTTGAACAGAGAATTGCCCTCTCTCTTCCACTACCTCACCCAGCCTCACCACTTGCTTCAGTTTGCTTCTTTCTCACCCCAGGACAACTCTGAGTGTTTTCACTGCTTCCTGGCTTGCCACCTTGCTTGCTCATTTGTTGCCCTCAGCAGTCTTTGTGTGCTGGACAATCAGTGTGTGTTGCACAAAGTCTACTTAAACCATGCTAGCAAATCAAGAGCATTCAGAAGACAGCATTGTGAGTTCTTGCTCTAATAAAGGGATTGGATGCTCTGTTCTGTGAGGACATGTTCATATCCTGTTAGCGGTGTTAGCAGGGATGAGATGCTGCATGAGGGTGATGTAGCGTACAGAGGCGGTGATATCAGAGTTTGTGCTGGAGCAATGGAGGCTGGTATATGGCAATCATGCATATAGTCTATATATTTTATGCTCTTTATTTCTAGTCCATTTAGTTGTTTAAATTAGGCTGAGGGAAAATGCCAGGAAGAATCGAGAGGAAACAGCATATGGTCTTGACTGAAGGAATACCCATAGGTTTTTTTTAAGTCTGAAATCCAGACTACGCTTATCTGCTGACTAAACTAGTGCATATCTTACTAAATTACAACTATTGACTCTCTCATTAGTCCCAGAGTGTTTTTTTAAAAAAGGCCATCAGTTTTGGGACCATACAGCATATTTACTATTTGGTACCTGATGAACAAACCCACCCTGCATGATTATATAACACTAAGACGCTGTTGTGTGAACATGAGGAATATCTCTTGGGGGAGGAGACCCAGAGTAGTGGAGGTGGGAAGCGCCTGCTCTCTGGGAAGCAGCCTGAAAGGAGGCAGAGAAGCAGGATGCAGAGCCAAGCACGCAGGCTGTTTGAGGCCTGGAAGCCTGCCTGGAGATGAGGGCCCTGAGGAGCTATAGCCTGCCTGAGCCTAGGGTTGTCACTTCTGAGGTACAAAGAAAAGATGATACTGAGCTGGCGGTATGTCGTGATAGCTGGCGGTATGTCGTGAGCACTCTTCCAGTTTTCTCAGGACAGCTACCTCAAAAAAAAAAAAGGGATGATTTTGGGAAAACTGCACAGGTGGCAGTTAGAGGAGGAGTGTGCTAGTTCCTGAGTGGTAGGATTGTTGAAAGGACTTCGATAAAGGATTCTATAACCTCAGAAGGGGAAGAAATCCCTAGAATGGTTTAGTCAGAGGGCCAGGATATTCCTATGGCTGGAGAGGCCAAAGGACAGTAGAGGGGTGGGGGAAACTCAGGCACAGCTGCCACAATGCCACATCTGGCCACAATGGTGTGTGTTGGGGCAACAGCTTTGCCACAGACATCAAGATGGATTTAACCATGCCTAAATTGAACCTAGTGGTGGCAAACCTGTTTTTATTGTTCATGAAATATCCATAACTGTGTTTAGCATAATAACGGAAAGAACGCTAATGGCCTGCATTAATCTTTTGTAGTTAATGGAATCCCATATTCTAGCTTTAAGATATATCAGGTATGATGCATTTGGCACTCTGCATGTGCACTGTGTAAAACAAAATAGTAGTTTTGATGAAAATGTGAAGTTGTAATAGTGGAACAAAAATATCCCCGCTCTTTATAACTAAGCAAACAGCCAGTAAATGCAAACAGTGTGTAAGAAAGAAAATTTAGTCATTTTATTATATTAAAGTATGATTTTTTCTAATTAAAAAAACACCTCTTCCCTCCCACAAGCTTTGGAACACGGAGGAGGAGGGAGAATTTTTTGGTCTGAGGGACACGTCAGAATTCCAGAATTGTATGGAGGGCCAGTAAGGGGA